>CAMRHE010000554.1:0-262500 GCA_947044405.1 Leptodactylus fallax | reverse complement strand
TCTGGCGTAGCACCCCATCACTCTCCTTCTTGGTCAGATAGCCCTTACACAGTCTGGAGGTGTGTTTGGGGTCATTGTCCTGTTGAAAAATAAATGATGGTCCAACTAAACGCAAACCGGATGGAATAGCATGCCGCTGCAAGATGCTGTGGTAACCATGCTGGTTCAGAATAAATCCCCAACAGTGTCACCAGCAAAGCCCCCCCACACCATCACACCTCCTCCGCCATGCTTCACGGTGGGAACCAGGCATGTAGAGTCCATTCCTTCACCTTTTCTGCGTCGCACAAAGACACGGTGGTTGGAACCAAAGATCTCAAATTTGGACTCATCAGACCAAAGCCCAGATTTCCACAGGTCTAATGTCCATTCCTTGTGTTCTTCTTCTGCTTGTTGCCTGTCCTTAGCAGTGGTTTCCTAGCAGCTATTTTACCATGAAGGCCTGCTGCACACAGTCTCCTCGTAACAGTTGTTGTAGAGATGTGTCTGCTGCTAGAACTCTGTGTGGCATTGACCTGGTCTCTAATCTGAGCTGCTGTTAACCTGCGATTTCTGAGGCTGGTGACTCGGATGAACTTATCCTCCGCAGCAGAGGTGACTCTTGGTCTTCCTTTCCTGGGGCGGTCCTCATGTGAGCCAGTTTCTTTGTAGCGCTTGATGGTTTTGGCCACTGCACTTGGGGACACTTTCAAAGTTTTCCCAATTTTTCAGACTGACTGACCTTCATTTCTTAAAGTAATGATGGCCACTCGTTTTTCTTTACTTAGCTGCTTTTTTCTTGCCATAATACAAATTCTAAGACTCCATTCAGTAGGACTATCAGCTGTGTATCCACCTGACTTCTGAATAACACAACTGATGGTCCCAACCCCATTTATAAGGCAAGAAATCCCTCTTATTAAACCTGACAGGGCACTCCTGTGAAGTGAAAACCATTTCAGGTGACTACCTCTTGAAGCTCATCAAGAGAATGCCAAGAGTGTGCAAAGCAGTAATCAAAGCAAAAGGTGGCTACTTTGAAGAACCTAGAATATAAGACATATTTTCAGTTGTTTCACACTTTTTTGTTAAGTATATAATTCCACATGTGGTAATTTATAGTTTTGATGCCTTCAGTGTGAATCTACAATTTTTATAGTCATGAAAATACAGAAAACTCTTGGAATGAGAAGGTGTGTCCAAACTTTTGGTCTGTACTGTATATATATATATATATATATATATATATATACTGTATAATATCTCTGGATTTGTGAGCTGCTCGGGGAGGTTTCCTAGTTGTGGATTTTCTACTTTTTGATGTATTTGCGGTTCCAGTAAATGGTGGTGGATTCCGGACCTGTCATTCCTAATAAGAGCCCTCGCGGGTCAAGGACAGACACTTCTAATTGAGGAACAACTGATTAGGTTTTTATGGCAGCAAAAATGTCCATCATCATCCCCGAGGACGAGCGGCGGTGATCGCGAGAGCTGGGTGGTCAGGGCCGGCGTTCACCCCCTGAACCTTCCCTGCACTTGTGATGAGTCCAGTGTATAAGGTGAGCCCTGCCCTGTATGTCCTGGACTTATGTATAGGAATGGCGCCACCTGCTGCTCACATGGTCATTACAGGTGGCTGGATTTTGGGATGACCCAGCTTTATTCTGCCGTAGGATCTATCTAGTATATACATCATACCCCATATATCGTATATGCTGAATAGGACCATATAGAGTCGCAAATGTGGAAGACATAACATTAAAACCACTGACAAGTGAATGCTATTATCTGGGGACAATGGCGCCTCTCAGTGGTGGGAAATATCAGGCAGCAGGAGCACAGTCAGTCCTTAAAGTTGATGTGTTGGAGGCTGAAATAATGGGCAAGTGGCAGGAACTGACAACTGTGATGGTGACAACCGAGTCAGAACATCTCCATACAGCCGGTCATGTGCGGTGTTCTCTATATGTAGTGGTCAGTACTGACCAAACGTGTCCAAGGAAGGAAGACAGGTGACAGGGTCACAGGCGGCCGGGGATCACTGTGTATGGATGAAGGCTAGCCTGACTGGTCTGATCCCACAGAAAAGCTGCTGTAAAGCAAATTGCTGAAAAACTTCATGCTGGAAGTGATGGAATGAGTCACACAGGACATCCCAGCTTGTGTATAGGGGGTAGTCACAGACCGGTCAGAGCGTCCATGCTGTCCCCTGACCACTGCTGACTATGATATAAGGGGTCAGTACACACAGGACATCACAGCTTGTGTATATGGAGTAGTCACAGACCGGTCAGAGCGTCCATGCTGACCCCTGACCACTGCTGACTATGATATAGGGTGGTACACACAGGACATGCACAGCTTGTGTATATGGGGTAGTCACAGACTGGTCAGAGCGTCCATGCTGACCCCTGCTGTACTATGATATAAGGGTCAGTACACACAGGACATCACAGCTTGTGTATATGGGGTAGTCACAGACCGGTCAGAGCGCCCATGCTGACCCCTGACCACTGCTGACTATGATATAAGGGTCAGTACACACAGGACATCACAGCTTGTGTATATGGGGTAGTCACAGACCGGTCAGAGCGTCCATGCTGACCCCTGACCACTGCTGACTATGATATAAGGGTCAGTACACACAGGACATCACAGCTTGTGTATATGGGGTAGTCACAGACCGGTCAGAGCGTCCATGCTGACCCCTGACCACTGCTGACTATGATATAAGGGTCAGTACACACAGGACATCACAGCTTGTGTATATGGGGTAGTCACAGACCGGTCAGAGCGTCCATGCTGACCCCTGACCACTGCTGACTATGATATAAGGGTCAGTACACACAGGACATCACAGCTTGTGTATATGGGGTAGTCACAGACCGGTCAGAGCGTCCATGCTGACCCCTGACCACTGCTGACTATGATATAAGGGTCAGTACACACAGGACATCACAGCTTGTGTATATGGGGTAGTCACAGACCGGTCAGAGCGTCCATGCTGACCCCTGACCACTGCTGACTATGATATAAGGGTCAGTACACACAGGACATCACAGCTTGTGTATATGGGGTAGTCACAGACCGGTCACAGCGCCCATGCTGACCCCTGACCACTGCTGACTATGATATAAGGGTCAGTACACACAGCACATCACAGCTTGTGTATATGGAGTAGTCACAGACCGGTCAGAGCGCCCATGCTGACCCCTGACCACTGCTGACTATGATATAAGGGTCAGTACACACAGGACATCACAGCTTGTGTATATGGGGTAGTCACAGACCGGTCAGAGCGCCCATGCTGACCCCTGACCACTGCTGACTATGGTATAAGGGTCAGTACACACAGGACATCACAGCTTGTGTAGGGGAACCCACACCCCCCCCCCCCCCCCCCCCCCCCCCCCCCCCCCCCCCCCTATGTTGGGTCAGTACACACAGGACATCACAGCTTGTGTATATGGAGTAGTCACACGGACCGGTCAGAGCGCCCATGCTGACCCCTGTCTGACTATGATATAAGGGTCAGTACACACAGGACATCACAGCTTGTGTATATGGGGTAGTCACAGACCAGGGGGGCGACCCCTGACCACGCTCACTTGAGAGGGGGGCGCCACGGCCGGTGGTTTTGGGGGGTAATGCGCCGGTCAGAGCGTCCATGCTGACCCCTGACCACTGCTGACTATGATATAAGGGTCAGTACACACAGGACATCACAGCTTGTGTATATGGAGTAGTCACAGACCGGTCAGAGCGCCCATGCTGACCCCTGACCACTGCTATGATATAAGGGTCAGTACACACAGGACATCACAGCTTGTGTATATGGAGTAGTCACAGACCGGTCAGAGCGCCCATGCTGACCCCTGACCACTGCTGACTATGATATAAGGGTCAGTACACACAGGACATCACAGCTTGTGTATATGGGGTAGTCACAGACCGGTCAGAGCGCCCATGCTGACCCCTGACCACTGCTGACTATGATATAAGGGTCAGTACACACAGGACATCACAGCTTGTGTATATGGGGTAGTCACAGACCGGTCAGAGCGTCCATGCTGACCCCTGACCACTGCTGACTATGATATAAGGGTCAGTACACACAGGACATCACAGCTTGTGTATATGGGGTAGTCACAGACCGGTCAGAGCGTCCATGCTGACCCCTGACCACTGACTATGATATAAGGGGTGACGTGTTACATCATGTGGATTGCCGGGTACATGTGCGTCACTTACCAGGGGGCGCTATAGGAAGAATGTGCTGGCTGGGGCAGTGTAATGATCTAGACGATGCTGTGCTATAGACCTTGTGTCCTGACGTCACATGAATGTGACATGCACCCCCTACCTAAACGCTCTACGGACACAGTACCCCTTCATGGCAGCGGCGCCCCCCCTAATGGCAGTGTCCTCTCTCACCAATATACTCCCCTGTAGTTGAGTTCCTGTCTCGGTCTCTTCCTCGGTGGCCGGACATGTAGACCCCATAGTGACTGTTATGTAATTCTGTCCCTGTAGTGTGCAGATGGGGTGATGTGATCCCCTCCCCCACCCCCCGGGTGTCGCTAGGTGTGTGCCGGCGCTGGCTCCCATCCCGCTAATGTGTACTAATGAGCGGCACACTGAGGCGTTTCTGCAGCACATGTAATTAAATCATTCCACATTGCGGGAGCCCTGCTAGCACTCGACATGAGATCACAGCTCGCCGCCGCGCCGCGCTCCTGTTAACAGTCATTACCTGCGTCTCACAAGGTTACTACAACCGATCAAATTAAAGGGCCGGGTGTTTAGGAAATGTCATGTTGATCTTTTACAGCGGTGGAATGTGGCGTGCTAGATCCATATGGACGGAGTAATATGCATCGTGTATGATCTGGCGAATCACCCTGCGTAAAGGGCCTGCCCTCCTAAAGTCAGCGACCCCGCACGCCACGCGGTCAGGCAGAGGGGCGGCCGTAATAGCTGCAACTTCTTAGGGCTTTGGGGGGGATTTTTCACGCGGTTTGCTCCAGATATATGGCATAAAATAAAGTTGCAAAATTTGACGTCTGCCATAACTGCACGAAAATTAGCAAATTCAGAATTGGCGTAGAACGTTGGCGGGTATTTCATGGGAAGGGCAGGCGGTAACGCAGACCTACAGATCTGGTGTAACTTGCACCAGAGATGGAAATTATAGTGTAAATGTCGCAGACTGCCAAATATGCGCCACATTCATTCCAGTGAAATCTTCAATTTCTCCTGATTCTCAGTACCTCTGCTTGCTGTCTGGTCTAATACGTATCTGACAGGAGCCGCCGCTTGTAACCTTGCCTTGTCTTGGGCTCGTCTCCGGCGCGGGCAGCCCACTCGGCCATCTGTGCGGTTTATGAAGGCCGTATCACGGCTCATTAGGTGAGAGCGCCGCAGTCGTGTAACCTTTAGGTAACCTTATGGAAGACTGAAGGAATAATTGCTGTCAGCGATGTTTACCCAGCAAAATAGCCCTCACCAGCCCGTGCCCCCGCGCCCGCAGCCCGTGTTGACTTTGCTCTCGAAACATGCACTCTTGCAATTAAGTTAGATTAATGAAAGGTAAATGCCAGGCGCCCCTCCAAAGCACCGCAACACCACGCACAAGGAGCGAATTACAAGACGTGTTTGCTCTGAGAGCTAATGGCTTAATTGCAACCTATCCTGCTATTTACTAACAAGCCTCATCAAACACAAGCGTGCACGTGCAGGAGAGCTGCAGCCCCAAAACGAGGACATCACTGCCAGCGTCAGCACATTGTATGGATCCGAGCCCAAACCCTGCACATGTTACTCCAGAGCTACAACAAGCCATATGCAAAGTATTACAAGTCAGCTTCATGTTCACATCTATAGGGGGCAGTATTATAGTAGTTATATTCTTGTACATAGGAGCAGTATTATAGTAGTTATATTCTTGTACATAGGAGCAGTATTATAGTAGTTATATTCTTGTACATAGGAGGTAGTATTATAGTAGTTATATTCTTGTACATAGGAGCAGTATTATAGTAGTTATATTCTTGTATATAGGAGCAGTATTATAGTAGTTATATTCTTGTACATAGGAGCAGTATTATAGTAGTTATATTCTTGTACATAGGGGGTAGTATTATAGTAGTTATATTCTTGTACATAGGAGGTAGTATTATAGTAGTTATATTCTTGTACATAGGGGGCAGTATTATAGTAGTTATATTCTTGTACATAGGAGCAGTATTATAGTAGTTATATTCTTGTACATAGGGGCAGTATTATAGTAGTTATATTCTTGTACATAGGAGCAGTATTATAGTAGTTATATTCTTGTACATAGGAGTAGTATTATAGTAGTTATATTCTTGTACATAGGAGGTAGTATTATAGTAGTTATATTCTTGTACATAGGAGCAGTATTATAGTAGTTATATTCTTGTACATAGGAGGTAGTATTATAGTAGTTATATTCTTGTACATAGGAGCAGTATTATAGTAGTTATATTCTTGTACATAGGAGCAGTATTATAGTAGTTATATTCTTGTACATAGGAGGTAGTATTATAGTAGTTATATTCTTGTACATAGGAGCAGTATTATAGTAGTTATATTCTTGTACATAGGAGTAGTATTATAGTAGTTATATTCTTGTACATAGGAGCAGTATTATAGTAGTTATATTCTTGTACATAGGAGTAGTATTATAGTAGTTATATTCTTGTACATAGGAGGTAATATTATAGTAGTTATATTCTTGTACATAGGAGCAGTATTATAGTAGTTATATTCTTGTACATAGGAGGTAGTATTATAGTAGTTATATTCTTGTACATAGGAGCAGTATTATAGTAGTTATATTCTTGTACATAGGAGTAGTATTATAGTAGTTATATTCTTGTACATAGGAGCAGTATTATAGTAGTTATATTCTTGTACATAGGAGGTAGTATTATAGTAGTTATATTCTTGTACATAGGAGCAGTATTATAGTAGTTATATTCTTGTACATAGGGGGCAGTATTATAGTAGTTATATTCTTGTACATAGGAGGTAGTATTATAGTAGTTATATTCTTGTACATAGGAGCAGTATTATAGTAGTTATATTCTTGTACATAGGAGGTAGTATTATAGTAGTTATATTCTTGTACATAGGAGCAGTATTATAGTAGTTATATTCTTGTACATAGGAGTAGTATTATAGTAGTTATATTCTTGTACATAGGAGGTAGTATTATAGTAGTTATATTCTTGTACATAGGAGCAGTATTATAGTAGTTATATTCTTGTACATAGAAGGTAGTATTATAGTAGTTATATTCTTGTACATAGGAGCAGTATTATAGTAGTTATATTCTTGTACATAGGAGCAGTATTATAGTAGTTATATTCTTGTACATAGGAGTAGTATTATAGTAGTTATATTCTTGTACATAAGAGGTAGTATTATAGTAGTTATATTCTTGTACATAGGAACAGTATTATAGTAGTTATATTCTTGTACATAGGAGCAGTATTATAGTAGTTATATTCTTGTACATAGGAGGTAGTATTATAGTAGTTATATTCTTCTACATAGGAGTAGTATTATAGTAGTTATATTCTTGTACATAGGAGGTAGTATTATAGTAGTTATATTCTTGTACATAGGAGTAGTATTATAGTAGTTATATTCTTGTACATAGGAGGTAGTATTATAGTAGTTATATTCTTGTACATAGGAGCAGTATTATAGTAGTTATATTCTTGTACATAGGAGGTAGTATTATAGTAGTTATATTCTTGTACATAGGAGCAGTATTATAGTAGTTATATTCTTGTACATAGGAGCAGTATTATAGTAGTTATATTCTTGTACATAGGAGGTAGTATTATAGTAGTTATATTCTTGTACATAGGAGCAGTATTATAGTAGTTATATTCTTGTACATAGGAGTAGTATTATAGTAGTTATATTCTTGTACATAGGAGCAGTATTATAGTAGTTATATTCTTGTACATAGGAGTAGTATTATAGTAGTTATATTCTTGTACATAGGAGGTAATATTATAGTAGTTATATTCTTGTACATAGGAGCAGTATTATAGTAGTTATATTCTTGTACATAGGAGGTAGTATTATAGTAGTTATATTCTTGTACATAGGAGCAGTATTATAGTAGTTATATTCTTGTACATAGGAGTAGTATTATAGTAGTTATATTCTTGTACATAGGAGCAGTATTATAGTAGTTATATTCTTGTACATAGGAGGTAGTATTATAGTAGTTATATTCTTGTACATAGGAGCAGTATTATAGTAGTTATATTCTTGTACATAGGGGCAGTATTATAGTAGTTATATTCTTGTACATAGGAGGTAGTATTATAGTAGTTATATTCTTGTACATAGGAGCAGTATTATAGTAGTTATATTCTTGTACATAGGAGGTAGTATTATAGTAGTTATATTCTTGTACATAGGAGCAGTATTATAGTAGTTATATTCTTGTACATAGGAGTAGTATTATAGTAGTTATATTCTTGTACATAGGAGGTAGTATTATAGTAGTTATATTCTTGTACATAGGAGCAGTATTATAGTAGTTATATTCTTGTACATAGAAGGTAGTATTATAGTAGTTATATTCTTGTACATAGGAGCAGTATTATAGTAGTTATATTCTTGTACATAGGAGCAGTATTATAGTAGTTATATTCTTGTACATAGGAGTAGTATTATAGTAGTTATATTCTTGTACATAAGAGGTAGTATTATAGTAGTTATATTCTTGTACATAGGAACAGTATTATAGTAGTTATATTCTTGTACATAGGAGCAGTATTATAGTAGTTATATTCTTGTACATAGGAGGTAGTATTATAGTAGTTATATTCTTCTACATAGGAGTAGTATTATAGTAGTTATATTCTTGTACATAGGAGTAGTATTATAGTAGTTATATTCTTGTACATAGGAGTAGTATTATAGTAGTTATATTCTTGTACATAGGAGTAGTATTATAGTAGTTATATTCTTGTACATAGGAGGCAGTATTATAGTAGTTATATTCTTGTACATAGGGGGAAGTATTATAGTAGTTATATTCTTGTACATAGGAGTATTATAGTAGTTATATTCTTGCACATAGGAGCAGTATTATAGTAGTTATATTCTTGTACATAGGAGCAGTATTATAACAGTTATATTCTTGTGCATAGGAGCAGTATTATAGTAGTTATATTCTTGTACATAGGAGTAGTATTATAGTAGTTATATTCTTGTACATAGGAGTAGTATTATAGTAGTTATATTCTTGCACATAGGAGCAGTATTATAGTAGTTATATTCTTGTACATAGGAGCAGTATTATAGCAGTTATATTCTTGTACATAGGAGTAGTATTATAGTAGTTATATTCTTGTACATAGGAGTAGTATTATAGTAGTTATATTCTTGTACATAGGAGTAGTATTATAGTAGTTATATTCTTGTACATAGGAGTAGTATTATAGTAGTTATATTCTTGTACATAGGAGTAGTATTATAGTAGTTATATTCTTGTACATAGGAGTAGTATTATAGTAGTTATATTCTTGTACATAGGAGTAGTATTATAGTAGTTATATTCTTGTACATAGGAGTAGTATTATAGTAGTTATATTCTTGTACATAGGAGGTAGTATTATAGTAGTTATATTCTTGTACATAGGAGCAGTATTATAGTAGTTATATTCTTGTACATAGGAGCAGTATTATAGTAGTTATATTCTTGTACATAGGAGCAGTATTATAGTAGTTATATTCTTGTACATAGGAGCAGTATTATAGTAGTTATATTCTTTTACATAGGAGTAGTATTATAGTAGTCATATTCTTGTACATAGGAGCAGTATTATAGTAGTTATATTCTTGTACACAGGAGTAGTATTATAGTAGTTATATTCTTGTACATAGGGGCAGTATTATAGCAGTTATATTCTTCTACATAGGAGCGGTATTATAGTAGTTATATTCTTGTACATAGGAGCAGTATTATAGTAGTTATATTCTTGTACACAGGAGTAGTATTATAGTAGTTATATTCTTGTACATAGGGGCAGTATTATAGCAGTTATATTCTTGTACATAGGAGTTAGTATTATAGTAGTTATATTCTTGTACATAGGAGGTAGTATTATAGTAGTTATATTCTTGTACATAGGAGGTAGTATTATAGTAGTTATATTCTTGCACATAGGATCAGTATTATAGTAGTTATATTCTTGTACATAGGGGGCAGTATTATAGTAGTTATATTCTTGTACATAGGAGTAGTATTATAGTAGTTATATTCTTGTACATAGGAGTAGTATTATAGTAGTTATATTCTTGTACATAGGAGCAGTATTATAGCAGTTATATTCTTGTGCATAGGAGCAGTATTATAGTAGTTATGTTCTTGTACATAGGAGCAGTATTATAGTAGTTATATTCTTGTACATAGGGGGCAGTATTATAGTAGTTATATTCTTGTACATAGGGGGCAGTATTATAGTAGTTATATTCTTGTACATAGGAGCAGTATTATAGTAGTTATATTCTTGTACATAGGAGGTAGTATTATAGTAGTTATATTCTTGCACATAGGATCAGTATTATAGTAGTTATATTCTTGTACATAGGGGGCAGTATTATAGTAGTTATATTCTTGTACATAGGAGTAGTATTATAGTAGTTATATTCTTGTACATAGGAGTAGTATTATAGTAGTTATATTCTTGTACATAGGAGCAGTATTATAGCAGTTATATTCTTGTACATAGAGGTAGTATTATTGTAGTTATATTCTTGTACATAGGAGCAGTATTATAGTAGTTATATTCTTGTACATAGGGGGCAGTATTATAGTAGTTATATTCTTGTACATAGGGGGCAGTATTATAGTAGTTATATTCTTGTACATAGGAGCAGTATTATAGTAGTTATATTCTTGTACATAGGGGGAAGTATTATAGTAGTTATATTCTTGTACATAGGAGTATTATAGTAGTTATATTCTTGCACATAGGAGCAGTATTATAGTAGTTATATTCTTGTACATAGGAGCAGTATTATAGTAGTTATATTCTTGTACATAGGAGCAGTATTATAGTAGTTATATTCTTGTACATAGGAGCAGTATTATAGTAGTTATATTCTTGTACATAGGGGGAAGTATTATAGTAGTTATATTCTTGTACATAGGAGTATTATAGTAGTTATATTCTTGCACATAGGAGCAGTATTATAGTAGTTATATTCTTGTACATAGGAGCAGTATTATAGTAGTTATATTCTTGTACATAGGAGCAGTATTATAGTAGTTATATTCTTGTACATAGGAGCAGTATTATAGTAGTCATATTCTTGTACATAGGAGCAGTATTATAGTAGTTATATTCTTGTACACAGGAGTAGTATTATAGTAGTTATATTCTTGTACATAGGGGCAGTATTATAGCAGTTATATTCTTGTACATAGGAGCGGTATTATAGTAGTTATATTCTTGTACATAGGAGCGGTATTATAGTAGTTATATTCTTGTACACAGGAGTAGTATTATAGTAGTTATATTCTTGTACATAGGGGCAGTATTATAGCAGTTATATTCTTGTACATAGGAGGTAGTATTATAGTAGTTATATTCTTGTACATAGGAGGTAGTATTATAGTAGTTATATTCTTGTACATAGGAGCAGTATTATAGTAGTTATATTCTTGTACATAGGAGTAGTATTATAGTAGTTATATTCTTGTACATAGGAGCAGTATTATAGCAGTTATATTCTTGTACATAGGAGTAGTATTATAGTAGTTATATTCTTGTGCATAGGAGCAGTATTATAGTAGTTATATTCTTGTACATAGGAGTAGTATTATAGTAGTTATATTCTTTTACATAGGAGTAGTATTATAGTAGTTATATTCTTGTACATAGGAGTAGTATTATAGTAGTTATATTCTTGTACATAGGAGTAGTATTATAGTAGTTATATTCTTGTACATAGGAGGTAGTATTATAGTAGTTATATTCTTGTACATAGGAGCAGTATTATAGTAGTTATATTCTTGTACATAGGAGCAGTATTATAGTAGTTATATTCTTGTACATAGGAGCAGTATTATAGTAGTTATATTCTTGTACATAGGAGCAGTATTATAGTAGTTATATTCTTGTACATAGGAGCAGTATTATAGTAGTTATATTCTTTTACATAGGAGTAGTATTATAGTAGTCATATTCTTGTACATAGGAGCAGTATTATAGTAGTTATATTCTTGTACACAGGAGTAGTATTATAGTAGTTATATTCTTGTACATAGGGGCAGTATTATAGCAGTTATATTCTTGTACATAGGAGCGGTATTATAGTAGTTATATTCTTGTACATAGGAGCAGTATTATAGTAGTTATATTCTTGTACATAGGAGGTAGTATTATAGTAGTTATATTCTTCTACATAGGAGTAGTATTATAGTAGTTATATTCTTGTACATAGGAGTAGTATTATAGTAGTTATATTCTTGTACATAGGAGTAGTATTATAGTAGTTATATTCTTGTACATAGGAGTAGTATTATAGTAGTTATATTCTTGTACATAGGAGGCAGTATTATAGTAGTTATATTCTTGTACATAGGGGAAGTATTATAGTAGTTATATTCTTGTACATAGGAGTATTATAGTAGTTATATTCTTGCACATAGGAGCAGTATTATAGTAGTTATATTCTTGTACATAGGAGCAGTATTATAACAGTTATATTCTTGTGCATAGGAGCAGTATTATAGTAGTTATATTCTTGTACATAGGAGTAGTATTATAGTAGTTATATTCTTGTACATAGGAGTAGTATTATAGTAGTTATATTCTTGCACATAGGAGCAGTATTATAGTAGTTATATTCTTGTACATAGGAGCAGTATTATAGCAGTTATATTCTTGTACATAGGAGTAGTATTATAGTAGTTATATTCTTGTACATAGGAGTAGTATTATAGTAGTTATATTCTTGTACATAGGAGTAGTATTATAGTAGTTATATTCTTGTACATAGGAGTAGTATTATAGTAGTTATATTCTTGTACATAGGAGTAGTATTATAGTAGTTATATTCTTGTACATAGGAGTAGTATTATAGTAGTTATATTCTTGTACATAGGAGTAGTATTATAGTAGTTATATTCTTGTACATAGGAGGTAGTATTATAGTAGTTATATTCTTGTACATAGGAGCAGTATTATAGTAGTTATATTCTTGTACATAGGAGCAGTATTATAGTAGTTATATTCTTGTACATAGGAGCAGTATTATAGTAGTTATATTCTTGTACATAGGAGCAGTATTATAGTAGTTATATTCTTTTACATAGGAGTAGTATTATAGTAGTCATATTCTTGTACATAGGAGCAGTATTATAGTAGTTATATTCTTGTACACAGGAGTAGTATTATAGTAGTTATATTCTTGTACATAGGGGCAGTATTATAGCAGTTATATTCTTCTACATAGGAGCGGTATTATAGTAGTTATATTCTTGTACATAGGAGCAGTATTATAGTAGTTATATTCTTGTACACAGGAGTAGTATTATAGTAGTTATATTCTTGTACATAGGGGCAGTATTATAGCAGTTATATTCTTTTACATAGGAGTTAGTATTATAGTAGTTATATTCTTGTACATAGGAGGTAGTATTATAGTAGTTATATTCTTGTACATAGGAGGTAGTATTATAGTAGTTATATTCTTGCACATAGGATCAGTATTATAGTAGTTATATTCTTGTACATAGGGGGCAGTATTATAGTAGTTATATTCTTGTACATAGGAGTAGTATTATAGTAGTTATATTCTTGTACATAGGAGTAGTATTATAGTAGTTATATTCTTGTACATAGGAGCAGTATTATAGCAGTTATATTCTTGTGCATAGGAGCAGTATTATAGTAGTTATGTTCTTGTACATAGGAGCAGTATTATAGTAGTTATATTCTTGTACATAGGGGGCAGTATTATAGTAGTTATATTCTTGTACATAGGGGGCAGTATTATAGTAGTTATATTCTTGTACATAGGAGCAGTATTATAGTAGTTATATTCTTGTACATAGGAGGTAGTATTATAGTAGTTATATTCTTGCACATAGGATCAGTATTATAGTAGTTATATTCTTGTACATAGGGGGCAGTATTATAGTAGTTATATTCTTGTACATAGGAGTAGTATGTATTTATAGTAGTTATATTCTTGTACATAGGAGTAGTATTATAGTAGTTATATTCTTGTACATAGGAGCAGTATTATAGCAGTTATATTCTTGTACATAGAGGTAGTATTATTGTAGTTATATTCTTGTACATAGGAGCAGTATTATAGTAGTTATATTCTTGTACATAGGGGGCAGTATTATAGTAGTTATATTCTTGTACATAGGGGGCAGTATTATAGTAGTTATATTCTTGTACATAGGAGCAGTATTATAGTAGTTATATTCTTGTACATAGGGGGAAGTATTATAGTAGTTATATTCTTGTACATAGGAGTATTATAGTAGTTATATTCTTGCACATAGGAGCAGTATTATAGTAGTTATATTCTTGTACATAGGAGCAGTATTATAGTAGTTATATTCTTGTACATAGGAGCAGTATTATAGTAGTTATATTCTTGTACATAGGAGCAGTATTATAGTAGTTATATTCTTGTACATAGGGGGAAGTATTATAGTAGTTATATTCTTGTACATAGGAGGTATTATAGTAGTTATATTCTTGCACATAGGAGCAGTATTATAGTAGTTATATTCTTGTACATAGGAGCAGTATTATAGTAGTTATATTCTTGTACATAGGAGCAGTATTATAGTAGTTATATTCTTGTACATAGGAGCAGTATTATAGTAGTCATATTCTTGTACATAGGAGCAGTATTATAGTAGTTATATTCTTGTACACAGGAGTAGTATTATAGTAGTTATATTCTTGTACATAGGGGCAGTATTATAGCAGTTATATTCTTGTACATAGGAGCGGTATTATAGTAGTTATATTCTTGTACATAGGAGCGGTATTATAGTAGTTATATTCTTGTACACAGGAGTAGTATTATAGTAGTTATATTCTTGTACATAGGGGCAGTATTATAGCAGTTATATTCTTGTACATAGGAGGTAGTATTATAGTAGTTATATTCTTGTACATAGGAGGTAGTATTATAGTAGTTATATTCTTGTACATAGGAGCAGTATTATAGTAGTTATATTCTTGTACATAGGAGTAGTATTATAGTAGTTATATTCTTGTACATAGGAGCAGTATTATAGCAGTTATATTCTTGTACATAGGAGTAGTATTATAGTAGTTATATTCTTGTGCATAGGAGCAGTATTATAGTAGTTATATTCTTGTACATAGGAGTAGTATTATAGTAGTTATATTCTTTTACATAGGAGTAGTATTATAGTAGTTATATTCTTGTACATAGGAGTAGTATTATAGTAGTTATATTCTTGTACATAGGAGTAGTATTATAGTAGTTATATTCTTGTACATAGGAGGTAGTATTATAGTAGTTATATTCTTGTACATAGGAGCAGTATTATAGTAGTTATATTCTTGTACATAGGAGCAGTATTATAGTAGTTATATTCTTGTACATAGGAGCAGTATTATAGTAGTTATATTCTTGTACATAGGAGCAGTATTATAGTAGTTATATTCTTGTACATAGGAGCAGTATTATAGTAGTTATATTCTTGTACATAGGAGTAGTATTATAGTAGTTATATTCTTGTACATAGGAGCAGTATTATAGTAGTTATATTCTTGTACACAGGAGTAGTATTATAGTAGTTATATTCTTGTACATAGGGGCAGTATTATAGCAGTTATATTCTTGTACATAGGAGCAGTATTATAGTAGTTATATTCTTGTACATAGGAGCGGTATTATAGTAGTTATATTCTTGTACATAGGAGTAGTATTATAGTAGTTATATTCTTGTACATAGGAGCAGTATTATAGTAGTTATATTCTTGTACATAGGAGCAGTATTATAGTAGTTATATTCTTGTACATAGGAGCAGTATTATAGTAGTTATATTCTTGTACATAGGAGCAGTATTATAGTAGTTATATTCTTGTACATAGGAGCAGTATTATAGTAGTTATATTCTTGTACATAGGAGCAGTATTATAGTAGTTATATTCTTGTACATAGGAGCAGTATTATAGTAGTTATATTCTTGTACATAGGGGTAGTATTATAGTAGTTATATTCTTGTACATAGGAGCAGTATTATAGTAGTTATATTCTTGTACATAGGGGGAAGTATTATAGTAGTTATATTCTTGTACATAGGAGCAGTATTATAGTAGTTATATTCTTGTACATAGGGGGCAGTATTATAGTAGTTATATTCTTGTACATAGGAGGCGGTATTATAGTAGTTATATTTTTTTATATAGGAGGTAGTATTATAGTAGTTATATTTTTGTACATAGGAGGTAGTATTATAGTAGTTATATTTTTGTACATAGGAGCGGTATTATAGTAGTTATATTCTTGTTCATAGGAGCAGTATTATAGTAGTTATATTCTTGTACATAGGGGGCAGTATTATAGTAGTTATATTCTTGTACATAGGAGCAGTATTATAGTAGTTATATTCTTGTACATAGGAGGTAGTATTATAGTAGTTATATTCTTGTACATAGGGGGCAGTATTATAGTAGTTATATTCTTGTACATAGGGGGCGGTATTATAGTAGTTCCTAATCTTGTACGATAGGGGGGGGGGGTAATTATTTATTAATATTTTTTTTTTTTTTTTTTTTTTTTTTTTTTTTTTTTATTTTTTTTTTTTTTTTTTTTTACTTATTATATTTTTTTTTCTTCTTCTATATTGTTTTTTTTTTTTTTTCGCCCCCCCCCCCCTCTTTTTTTCTTTTTTTTTTTTCAAAAAAATTTTTTTTTAACCCCCCTTCAATACCCCCGGTTTTCCCCCCCCCCCGCCCCCCTGCAGGAATGGCGCGTCTTACATTTCCATTCATATTAATTGAATTTTGCATTGACCTTGCTCACATATTGATTTGAATTAAAATTTTCCACATCAAGGTCGGGCTGGCTCACGTCCTACAGGCGAAATATTAAAAAGCGAAGGGCTGTCTAACCGGCTATCGACAGAACAAGTTTAAGACGTAAGGGGGAAAGTTTCTCCTCTGGAAGCAGGAGGCTGTCACCATTAATGCGGCTCAAGCTGGAGACTGTATACGGCTGCACATTGGTATTCGCTCGCTCTTGGCTTTCTTTCCCACATTTGTTCAGGATGTTCTTGGGCTGTAACTACAAACACCCGCATTGTGTGACGGCCTTTGCTTTCCAGTGTATGTTGGGAGTTGTGGTTACACAATAGGTGGGGAAGTGTAATCTGCCTTCAGACAGGTCTATTTGCGGTCACACTTTGCATCAACTCTGATGGCCAAAATTATTTGTGGTGGAATTTATCTTTAAAGGAGATTTTCTCCAGGCAGAAGAATTGTGCCCGTATTACCAAGCACTTGAACCCTGATGATCTTAGAATCAGTGGTAGTCTTGGTTCTCGGATCTCCATCCTGGGCAATGAGTAAGAATCAGTCTCCCTTTTTAAGGTCCTATGTAAAGAATTCACAGGCAGATGAAATAAAGGACCTGTATAAAGGATCTGCAGGTAGGTGGAGGGAGTAGGGTGCTGTATATAGGATCTGCAGGTAGGCGGATGGTGCAGGGTGCTGTATATAGGATCTGCAGGTAGGCGGATGGTGCAGGGTGCTGTATATAGGATCTGCAGGTAGGCGGATGGTGCAGGGTGCTGTATATAGGATCTGCAGGTAGGCGGATGGTGCAGGGTGCTGTATATAGGATCTGCAGGTAGGCGGATGGTGCAGGGTGCTGTATATAGGACCTGCAGGTAGGCGGATGGTGCAGGGTGCTGTATATAGGATCTGCAGGTAGGTGGAGGGAGTAGGGTGCTGTATATAGGATCTGCAGGTAGGTGGAGGGAGTAGGGTGCTGTATATAGGACCTGCAGGTAGGCGGATGGTGCAGGGTGCTGTATATAGGACCTGCAGGTAGGCGGATGGTGCAGGGTGCTGTACATAGGACCTGCAGGTAGGCGGATGGTGCAGGGTGCTGTATATAGGACCTGCAGGTAGGCGGATGGTGCAGGGTGCTGTACATAGGACCTGCAGGTAGGCGGATGGTGCAGGGTGCTGTATATAGGACCTGCAGGTAGGCGGATGGTGCAGGGTGCTGTACATAGGACCTGCAGGTAGGCGGATGGTGCAGGGTGCTGTATATAGGACCTGCAGGTAGGCGGAGGGAGTAGGGTGCTGTACATAGGACCTGCAGGTAGGCGGATGGTGCAGGGTGCTGTACATAGGACCTGCAGGTAGGCGGATGGTGCAGGGTGCTGTACATAGGACCTGCAGGTAGGCGGATGGTGCAGGGTGCTGTACATAGGACCTGCAGGTAGGCGGATGGTGCAGGGTGCTGTACATAGGACCTGCAGGTAGGCGGATGGTGCAGGGTGTTGTATAAAGGACCTGCAGGTAGGCGGATGGTGCAGGGTGCTGTACATAGGACCTGCAGGTAGGCGGATGGTGCAGGGTGCTGTACATAGGACCTGCAGGTAGGCGGATGGTGCAGGGTGCTGTACATAGGACCTGCAGGTAGGCGGATGGTGCAGGGTGCTGTATAAAGGACCTGCAGGTAGGCGGATGGTACAGGGTGTTGTATAAAGGACCTGCAGGTAGGCGGATGGTACAGGGTGTTGTATAAAGGACCTGCAGGTAGGCGGATGGTGCAGGGTGCTGTACATAGGACCTGCAGGTAGGCGGATGGAGTAGGGTGCTGTACATAGGACCTGCAGGTAGGCGGATGGTGCAGGGTGCTGTACATAGGACCTGCAGGTAGGCGGATGGAGTAGGATGTTGTATAAAGGATCTGCAGGTAGGCGGATGGTGCAGGGTGCTGTACATAGGACCTGCAGGTAGGCGGATGGTGCAGGGTGCTGTATGAAGGACCTGCAGGTAGGCGGATGGTGCAGGGTGTTGTATAAAGGACCTGCAGGTAGGCGGATGGTGCAGGGTGCTGTACATAGGACCTGCAGGTAGGCGGATGGTGCAGGGTGCTGTACATAGGACCTGCAGGTAGGCGGATGGTGCAGGGTGCTGTATGAAGGACCTGCAGGTAGGCGGATGGTGCAGGGTGCTGTACATAGGACCTGCAGGTAGGCGGATGGTGCAGGGTGCTGTATGAAGGACCTGCAGGTAGGCGGATGGTGCAGGGTGCTGTACATAGGACCTGCAGGTAGGCGGATGGTGCAGGGTGCTGTACATAGGACCTGCAGGTAGGCGGATGGTGCAGGGTGCTGTACATAGGACCTGCAGGTAGGCGGATGGTGCAGGGTGCTGTACATAGGACCTGCAGGTAGGCGGATGGTGCAGGGTGCTGTACATAGGACCTGCAGGTAGGCGGATGGTGCAGGGTGTTGTATAAAGGACCTGCAGGTAGGCGGATGGTGCAGGGTGCTGTATAAAGGATCTGCAGGTAGGCGGATGGTGCAGGGTGCTGTACATAGGACCTGCAGGTAGGCGGATGGTGCAGGGTGCTGTACATAGGACCTGCAGGTAGGCGGATGGTGCAGGGGTGCTGTACATAGGACCTGCAGGTAGGCGGATGGTGCAGGGTGCTGTATATAGGACCTGCAGGTAGGCGGCTGGTGCAGGGTGCTGTACATAGGACCTGCAGGTAGGCGGAGGGAGTAGGGTGCTGTACATAGGACCTGCAGGTAGGCGGATGGTGCAGGGTGCTGTACATAGGACCTGCAGGTAGGCGGAGGGAGTAGGGTGCTGTACATAGGACCTGCAGGTAGGCGGATGGTGCAGGGTGTTGTATAAAGGACCTGCAGGTAGGCGGACAGAGTTTGGTTTATGTTGCCAAGCACTTGAACCCTGTTGATCTTGGAATCAATGGCAGTCTTGATTCTAAGACCTCCATGCTAGGCGATGAGTAAGAACGAGTCTCCCCTTTTAAGGTGAAATTGATTTTTTGGGGTGTAGAGGAGCTGCAGCAGGAAGGTCTTCTCGGTGCGTGCGTCAGTCTTCGGCATCCCAGCGGTGATCAGTGTAAATTAGAGACAATTGGCTGGTCCTCATTACGGGGCCCGATGTAACCAGATGTATATTTATAGCCGCCAACACAATTCTCTCTCTCGGGAGCGGCAATGTCACCAAAGTTTAAGGAGCACACAAGCCCCGCAGCCAGTCAGCAAAACTTTTCTCAGATAATTCCTTGTCAGACGAGAGGTGTTTGGGAAATAATTAGGCCGTTTAGCGACCAGGAGGATCTTCCAGCAATCTCCACTTCCTTAAAAGTTGTACGAGGCGCGCGGCGCCCTCCGCGGCTCTGAAGGAATGTATTGTAATGTGCACTTAATTAATATTTCAGCACCTCACATTTTCTCCACATCAAAGTCCCTCCTAGGGCTGTGAATGCTCCTTCGATCCCGCTGTAGTTTGTGCGGCGCGTTCCCCTTGTTCTGTCTCATCTGACAAAAGTGCTGATTGTCCTTGTTTGACATTGTGGGGATGGCGGTAATCGTACACAACAGGCTCGCTCACGCTGACAAGGTCGGGCCGCTCGGATCGGCACCGGCATGCATAATGCTTGGTGTTTTTGGGCGGCCATGGAGGGGTGCATTCTGCAAGGAGATTGTTTCTTACAACTGTAATGTAAAGATAGACATTAATGTATTAACGGCAGAGAGGGCCCCCTAGTGGAAGGGGAAGGAAAGGGTACAGTGAGAGCCAAGCACCAAGGGCAAAGCACAAAGAGATCCCAATACTGTACTGTAGGGTGATGGACAGACTGGGCCCATGCCAGTGGCAAAGCAGTATGTGCTAGTGGGCAGAATGTAAAGTATCCTGTGGAGTCCTTAGAGTGGGACAGAGCGCCCCCCAGTGGAGTATCTACTGTACTGAAGCTTGATGAAGAGATTGGCCTCCGAGCTAACAGGTGGGTTGAGCACAATTTCATGGTGTAAAACAGCAAGTATTGTGGACAGAGATTCTCCCTCCTGCACCCCAGGGGGACCTTAGGCAGAACAGAGAGCGCCCACTACTGGAGCCTCCTGTAATATGAAGGAAAGCATGGCCCACGGATGGTGCAGAGTAGAGTAATGCCAGTGGGCAAAGCAGGGTGTACTAGCAGAGCGCCCTCTAGGGGGGATTGTAGGGCAGGACTACGCACTCACCACTGAAACCTACCTAACAATACAGAGGGCTAAGGGAAAGATTGGCCCTGCTGAGAGCGCAACGTATACTGGAGGGCAGAGAGGTCCCTTCTTACACTGAAGGTAGAGCGCCCCTTGGGGATCAATGGACCGTACAGAGTGCCCACTACGGGTGCACACCCCTATACTGGGTGGTGGTAGGGATCGGGACTTTTCTGCTACGGGATGAATTTGTCCCATGACAAAGGGCAAAGCGACATATACTAGCGGGCACTGAAGTTAGGGCAGGATAGAGTGCCCACTTGTACAAAAGGAAAGGATAAAGATAGGCCCCAGATGCTGAAGGTGGAATGAGCCTCAAGGCAAACTTAGAGAGAGGATATTAGAGAGACCCCTTCTCACAGTGAAAGTAGAGCGCCCCCTACTGACCTTAGTGCAGGATAGAGCATCCAACTATCTGTACAGCAGGGTGAAGGAACCATGGCCCCCACATGCTACATGGCAGAATGAGCTCCATGCCAATGAGTAAAGCAAGATGGGCAGGGAACCAGGTACACACAATGAGGAGAGCGCCCTCTGGGGATTGTAGGGCATGACGGGCACTGCACTAAAAGACTTGGGAAGATGCTAATGGGTTTATGGGCCACGTACAGAAGGGCAAAGCAGGATTTTCTGACGGGTAAAGAAATCCCTCTGCCACACCCTGAAGTAGAGCGCCCTTTGTGGCCCTTAGTACAAGACAGAGTGTTCGACACTGGAAAACCCACCCCACATAAACAAGAGGGTAAAGGAAAGATTTGCCCCAAGTGTTGAAGGTGGAAGGAGCCCCATAGAGAATGACCCCTGTATACACAGAAAGTAGAGCGCCCCCTGGTGGAATACAGGGCAAGACAGAGAGCCCACCGCTTCATGCCCATACTGCAGGATGAAGCAAGGGGTGTGTGTTCCCCATTCACAGAGCGGCCATAATGTCTGCGAGCAGAGTGACCCCCTTCCCTAATAAAAGACATTCACAAGCCTAAAGTTCACTGCCCCCATAAAGAATAGTGGGGTCCTTGTGCTTCTGGGACTGGGGAGTCTGGGAAAGCTGGGTGACAGCTCCTGTTAGAGGAATCCTGAGAAGCCGAGGACGATTCAAGGACTTGATGAATTCTATTTACTGGGTTTCTCCTAATTGTATTCATTATGTGGGTGTCTGTGATGTTTCTGTGCCCGCGTATGCCGGTGGCAGAGGCGGCAGGTGAGATCCAGGAGGAGGGGGGTATTGTTTCCTTATTAATAGGGATTTAGAGCTTTCCCCCTGAGGATCCCGAGTGCTTGAAATTCATAGCTTTGTAGTAAAACAATATAATGAGTACAGTGCAGCCCTACAAGGGCGATCCCCCCGGTATTGTCTGAGCTTCCTGATTTTCTGCTGGCATCAAGTTAGCTGCACTTCCCTGACTATTTAACCCCTCACAAGCCGCCAGCCGAGAGGAGAGAAAGAAGCGAATCTTTAATACCGTCCTTGTCCTATGTCTTCCTGTGTGTTGATGCATTGCCACACACTCTTAGAGAGGACCTCTCAGCGACCTCCACCAACTCTCTAGGTTTTTATCATGCTTTAATAGGCTCCTCCCCACTGATATTGGCATAGTTGGAATTTTTTCTCTAGCCAGCACCGTTCCTGAGCAATCAGTGCTGTGAGTTTTGGTGCCTGATAGGATAACTAGACTCTCTAATGACAAGTGGGTGGAGTCAGTCAGGAGCAGGCAAGGGGGCGTGAGCTCTGACACTGACTGACTGTGATGGGGGGCTGACTGAGCTCCAATCAGAGGCGGGCAGTGATTAGAGCTCTGAGTCATGCCCACCCCTGCCTGCTCCTCCCTGACACCACCCTCTTGACATTAGGGAGTCTAGTTAGCATATCAGACACCCAAACTAATTACGCAGATTGCTCAGGAACTGTTGGGGCTAGAGAAAAAATTTTCGACTGTACTGGAATCAGTGGAGCGGCGACTATTAAAGGGCCGGTGCATCCGATTAAGAATATAATTCCAGAACATCAGTCACTGAAACGCTGCCAAAAAGTGCCAGGAATAGAATTGTGTACCGTTCTAAATCTATACACCCGAGGAAAGCTTGTGACAGCTCTTATAGACTCTGTGATCGATACATTGTGGCCGCAATGTTTACAGCACCCATCAGTATCTGGGGTGGCTTCTAACATGGGGGGCGTTAATGTTATTGTGTATTAGGGGTTAATAGGTCTTTCCGTCATCGTACAAGATGCCCCACAGTCCTTAGAGGAACCCCAAAGACCACAGTAATGAAGTTGTTACTGTCGGGAGAGTTTCTTAAACCTCATCATTTGCATGAATGTTATAAATCAGCCTAATCCTGCAGAATCAGCCAAATCCTTGGAAGAATCGTCGTCTTCCTCTTAATTCCCTTCTCCGTGTCAGATAAAGCAGATTTTGCAGATGTTTGTTTTTTTTTCGGAGACTTTTAATCTCACAAATACAATTAGAGCCCATGAAGGTGCCAGCTGGTAATACCCAGACAGCAAGCGCTACTTACTCCAAAGTCTGCCGATGTGACTCTGTCTAGGATGGTGCTCCCCCCTAGTAGCAGGTGGTTTGACCCAGGCACTGCAGACGGATAAATGGGGAATGAACCAAATCGTCATTAGATGAGGGGGGAGACAAACAAGCATCAAGGCTTCCTTAGTGAATAGGGATGTGGTGGCATTATAAGGGGGGGGCACTTATTGATCTTTACTGTGGCGCCCCCTCTTCCCAGAGTTGGTCTTCTGAGGCTCGTTGACCTACAAGGACTGTAAGGACGCAGCGGAGATAATTGTTTGGTGACCCGCAGCTTGTACCAGGGCATTGGGCAGGAAATTGTTTGGGGATTTAGCTAAATAAGCTGTGGGCGGAGGATCGGTCTGGCCACATCTATATTTCATGTTCCCTCTTTGGAAAGGTTGAGAAAGTTTTTCTTCTCGTGCAAATCTTCCGTCTGGGGCTTTCAGAAGATGTCGATCTGTCACTTCTTCCTCTCCACTGCCAAAGCGGTGTCACACTTCATTAGCCGTCCTGATGGGGCGACGTGCGAAGTCCCTGTGCCACCTGCCTACCCGCCCAGCAAGGGGAATGAAGGGGAGGGTACAGCCAGGATACTTGCAGAATTTTGTCTTGCCCTGCTGCCAGCCATCCTAATGCCTGCGGTACCCAATATTAATATGGCCAGTGACTAAACCTGCAGCAGATCACGTGTACATTTTACTGCTTAATGAAATGGATTCTACTTTCCCCTGTTATCAGCTACTTTTGTCTCTGTATTGTCAGGGATCACCTGTGACTCCAGCTTCGGCGATACCCACCTCCTGGCTCAGGTGCTGTTCTGTCCCCTATGTTTTACACTGCAGCTTAGCTTGTGCAAATCTACTAATTTGCTGCGTAAAGCATAGGGAACAGAATAGCATCTGAGGCAGGAAGTTAGTTTTGGTGGAGTTTCCCTTTAAAGGGGACCTTTCACTAATGCCAACAATTCCAGTTCTTTTCATATTTTAATAGTCGCCCCTCCACTGATTCCGGAACACTTGGAATTTTTCCTTTAGCCCCCACCGTTCCCAAGCAGTAAGTTCAGTTAGTTTTTGGTAACTAGATTCCCTAATAACAAGTGGGTGGTGTCAGGCAGGAGCAGATAAGGAGGTGTGACTCAGCACTGTGACACTGTCTGCCTCTGATCAGAGCTCTGAGTCACTCCCCTTTGCCTGCTCTTGCTGACACCACCCACTTGTCATTAGGGAGCCTAGTTACCATATCAGACACCCTAAATGCCAGCACTGATTGCTCCAGAACGGTGGGGGCTAGAGAAAAAAAATTCCAACTGTGCCAGAATCGGTGTTAGGGCTGGTATTAAGGGATGAAAAGAGGTGGAGGTGGTGAAAGGTCCCCTTTGAAGTGTGCTTGAAGTTATCTTGCAACCTACTTCACCATACGGGTCCATGGTGGGTGCACCTAAGATGTCACCTGTCACTGGGCATATGGCAGTGCCAGCCCGCCCTTCTCCTGGCAAGTATATGCAATACCTCGGGTTTACTAAATGAATCCTTAATAGTTTTGTAGAGCAGTTTAGCTGTGCGGAGCGAGCCGTTCCATCTGCCATCTGGGCACAGACGGTGCCAACTCTGTTCAGCGGCTATTCCTCCAGCTAGTGACCCGAGGCAGACCTTGCCCGTCTGCACTGGCACGGCAACACAGTCCACTTGGGCAGGCAGCGCCACAAGTGGAAGAAACATGTTGACGTGCCAGGCGGCTCATTCCGTCCGTCTTCTATGATAAAAAGTCCTTTATCCCTGTGCCAGCCCCATAGACCTGGATGCCATGGAAATGTCTGCCACGCCGCAATACTTCACCCGCTCATCATCTGCCAGATGGATCAGATACAATCCCAAAATAAAGGAAAAATCAAGGATTGGATTCTAACTCCTTGTAGATACATGTCACCTGCGCTGATACATTGTAACAAACTCCCAGGACAGGGGACAGGTTTGTGCTGATCGTCTACACTTTTATAAATAAAGCTTTGGTGTCTGTGCTTACGGGCAGTGAATGGAAACATCCAAAGAATGAAAACCTGTCCTTATACTTGTCACAGCTGAGAGTTTGTTACAATTGAATCCGGTCTAGAGGCAAATAAACAGCGCAAATCTCTCTTGTTTTTGGTCCAGTGTATCAGTGCAGGTAAAATGTGTCCCTCTAGTGACCACAGATGACTGTCCAGAGTGAATGCAGTTGCAACAAATCCCCAGCTGTGAGAAGTATTAAAGGGGTGGCCCTGTCTCGGATATACCAATACTGAAATATCAGTAGGTGGGGTTTGGTCTGACCTCTGTCATTTAAGTGAACCGATTTGGTTGAGTTCATTGACACCCTCAGATCCAGTGGTTAGGGAGTCGCATGGTACCAGATTAACCCTTTAAGCCAGGACAGACTCTACTTGGTAATATGGATGTTCCCATTCACTGACAGCCAGCAGAGATCTTGAAGATCATGAGGAATCAGTGCATTTAGTACATTATTGACCCCTCTCTCTTTGCAGGTGACCCTGGGTAAAGTGTTGAAGGTGATTGTGGTGATGCGAAGCCTCTTCATCGACCGCACCATAGTGAAGGGCTACAACGAAAATGTGTACACGGAAGATGGCAAGGTGAGAGCATGTGACCTCCTTAAAGGGGTTGTCTTACTGTAGACACTTACCCTTATGTACAGGATAGGGGATAAGTGTCCATAGTCAGGTGTACGGGGGTCAACAAGTGTCATGTGAATGGAGCCGTAGTGCACACATAGAAGGGGATGGAGTGGTGACCACGCATGTACGCCAGGGCTCTGTTCACATGGGGCAGTCGGGGATCCGTCTTCTATTGATCTAAGCAGTTGTACTCCACACGATCAGACACTTATTCTGTGTCCTGCATATAGGGGATATTTTTCAATTAAAGGGCCAGTACACCTTAAAGTGGTTTTCTGTGACTTTTATATCACTGTCTGTCAGATCAATGGGGGTCCGATTCCCAGCACCCCTACTGATCAGCTGATTGAAGAGCGCTCAGGCGAGAACTATAGCTTCCTCACCGGATGCCATGCACAGTGAATGTGCCTGGTATTGCAGCTCAGTCTCATAAACTTGAATGGGACTTTCAAGCAATAGGACTGTGTGACTGAAGGGCATGACATAGGTCACTAGGAAGAAGCCGCAGCCTTCACCTGGACGCCATGGCCGCTTCCTTATCCCTCATAAGAATGTGCACAAGGCAGCCATTCTGGTTTAAGCAGCTTCCTGGCCTGAAATGGCTGATAACAGAGAACAGTAGCATGTTAATGGGCTCGATGGACTAGTGTGCCTTTTAACCAGAGCAAATGAGATGCGCAGCGAGCTGCCACGCTGTCCTGTCTGGCCCGGCCTCCTGCCAGTCTACGGCTCAGGTCTCAGTTGGCATCAACAGTTGCTCGATCAAGAGGTCACGGCGAGCCGCGGCAAACAGAACCTCGCCGAGGCGCTTGTGATATTTACAGAGCTGTGAACAACACGCCGCCCGGCTCCCCGCACCCCCCCTTGCTCCCGTCTCTCCCGGTGCGCTGGTAATTGTCACATCGGGGTTACTCGGGGATATTTTGTTCCCTAAATTTATTGACGAGCAAAAAGGGCAGACGGGAACAGATGAATATGTTAAAACAAAAAAAAAATCTCGTTCCTGTCCACTGGAACATTGGAACAGCTAATAAATTAATTTGGTTTTCACAGCCGACTGTGCTCATGTAATTGGCTTTTCGTGTTAACCCCTCATGTTCTGCAAATACAGCAACGACTGATCTGCTGTTTACGAAGTGCTGTAAATTGCAAAGTAGACACCGGTTATCCGCGTGGCGTGGCGGGGAAAGGTCCTCTGCCCACCAGGGCAATGGCTGCCATTCACAGGCTACATCAGGAAGGGTTAAAGAGTTGACTGTCGTGGAGCTTTACCCATATTGGGCTTTTGCCACCATTCACTTTGCTTAAAGAGTTGATTGGCGCAAATTTTAACCCATTCCACACCAGAATGCCTGCCCAAGAAGTTCTGTGCATCGCATTAATATGGGAGTCAGGTTGCCTGACTGATTGTAGCTCAGACAATGCTCTTCAGACCCAAAGGCCACATCGTAACGAGCAGAGGCCGCAGCAGAAGAGGTTGTTAGCATGCAGATGTCTTACCGGCACGGTGCTGAGAAAAGTCTGCAGCAGCAAGGGGAGCGATCTCCGTCATGTGACCTCTGCAAAGTACCCCTATAGTCTGCCTGTGCAGGGAGTTAGAGGTCCTCCATATGCATTAGTTTTTAGAAAAATCTGATTAACAATGCAGAATGCTCTGAACAGTCTAATTGCTACGGATACATTGTCTATGTCTATGTATGCTATGGATGTATTGTCTATATATGCTATAGATACATTGTCTATACTATGGATACATTGTCTATGTTTATGTATGTTATGGATACATTGTCTATGTATGCTATGGATACATTGTCTATGCTATGGATACATTGTCTATGCTATGGATACATTGTCTATGTTTATGTATGTTATGGATACATTGTCTATGATGCTATGGATACATTGTCTATGCTATAGATACATTGTCTATACTATGGATACATTGTCTATGTTTATGTATGTTATGGATACATTGTCTATGTATGCTATGGATACATTGTCTATGCTATGGATACATTGTCTATGTTTATGTATGTTATGGATACATTGTCTATGTATGCTATGGATACATTGTCTATGCTATGGATACATTGTCTATGCTATGGATACATTGTCTATGCTATGGATTCATTGTCTGATGTTGTCAGGCAGCCTTTCCTTTGCTACCTTGAATTGTGTCCATTGCATCCGGCTTTAGTCTTCATATTTTTGTTGAATTATATCACTTTCACAGGGTGATTTTTACTGTCCAAGCAATCTAAACGAAACTAGATTTAACCCAATCCTGACAGGTCTTATTTGCCATGCAGTTCCCTGATAAAGCTTGGTATTAATCACTTTTTCACCACAGAGTTTAGTGTGCAGCTGCAACACACTTGCAAAAAATTTTTTAAAGGGGACTTTTCAACACCTCCACTAACTCCAACTCTTTGCATCCTTCAATAGGTGGCGCTCCACTGATTCCGGCACAGTTGGAATTTTTTCTCTAGCCCTTACTGTTCCCGAACAATCACTTCTATAATTTTCTGCACAACTGTGCTCTGAGTTCAGGTGGGCGGTCCTAGACTGGAGCAGATAGACAGGGATCCGCCCAACTTAATTGTGCTGAAACTAACAGTAATGATTGCTCGAGAACGGCGCGGGCTAGAAGAGAAATTCCAACTGCACCAGAATCAGTGGAGAGCCACCTATTGAAGGATGCAAAGCGTTGGAGGTGGTGAAAGGTCCCCTTTAAAGTGCTTAATGCTATGGTTGTACACCTTGTATGCAACTTAATGTTGCACAGCCAAAGAAACTTTGCAATTTGTCTGTCACTCGCACATGGGAGCCTTACGGTGTTTTTTTTTTTTAGACAGGCGAGTCACTTTTATGTTGAAGCTTCTGCTGGCAAGTTAGTAGCAAGTTAGGACGTTTTGTGACTTGTGTGTCTTGGTTGTGTGTTACAGCACGACTATATTCACAGTCATTGCTTGCATTGTTGCAATGTGTCCTTGCATTCTTGGTGCTGCAAATCCTAAATTGCTTGCGACTTGCTCCCTAAGCAGTGAGGCCGCAGAGAAATCGCCGTATAGCCCTGGTTTTAATGCCGCCATATCTGGCCTTAGCCCTGATGCATTGCGGCTGCTGGCTTTCTTCTGGAGCTCCTGCCATCCCTCCTGGGCTCTGTAGTGCATGTACCCGTCTGTGTAGCAGTTAGAAGCTTAAGCGCCCTCATTGAGTCCTCTTGTTGAGCACTGGCGTCTGTTCAGACTACGGCTTCATTAATTACCCCACGTCAGCGGCCGCTCACATCATCCCAACCTCAGCAAGTGAAAAGCACAAAGCTATCAAAGCCGAGCTTCAAAGATCACCAGAGCCGTCTCTGGGGTAATTTGTGATCCCTGCTTCCCTACCACTTCAAAGACGAGCGTAGAACTTGTCTGGGGGAGGGGGGAGCTCCGGCGGGGAGGGGGCGGAATCTGATTTCTATAATAGGGGCTGGCACCGTCCCCGTTTGATATGAGATGCAAGGAAGGTTGCGATTCGTTTATCGACTTTGAAATCATTCGGACGACCTTCAGAAAATGGCATCCTGTCCCGCAATGCTAGTAAATAGGAGGAGGGCGCGGGGTCCGAGCAGCTGGGGGAGGCGGGCGAGAGCTTAGCTAGGGGAGGGGGAACTTGACTTAAAATTTAGGTAGTAAATAATTATAGGAAATTATGCAAAATCCAACTATAGTGGGAACATCGCTCTATTGTCTGAGGTATCACCCTATGGGGGGCAGCGCGGGCCCAGGTGGTGGAGATACTGGGGAACAAAGGGGCTGACCTGTAGCCAAAAATGATTATAGTCATAGGTCAGTGCAGGTTATATATAGCATCTGGGCAACCGTATTTCAGCATCTAGGGAACTATATATACATACTGTATACAGTATATCATCTGCAGAGTCATAGATCCAGTATATACTGTATATACCATCTGGCAGCCATGGGTCAGTATATACTGTATGTATAGCATCTACAGAGCCACTGAGCAGTATATACTGTATATATAGCATCTGGTGGGGGGGGTCGTGCAGCAGTCGCTGGGCAGTATATACTGTATATATAGCATCTAGCAGAGTGGGGCAGTTCTGTGTATATAAACATTCGAACCTGGCCAGTATATACTGTATATATAGCATCTGGCCAGCAGTGGGGCAGTATATACTGTGTATATATAACATTTTCAGAACCATAGGCCAGTATATACTGTATATATAGCATCTGGCCAGCAGTGGGGCAGTATATACTGTGTATAGCTCCACAGCCCTGGGTATAACTGATTATCATCTGGCCAGGTGGGGCGTTTCTGTTGTTGCTCTACAGGGCTTGAGCAGTATATACTGTATATATAGCATCTGGTCAGCAGTGGGGCAGTATATACTGTGTATATATAACATTTTCAGAACCATAGGCCAGTATATACTGTATATATAGCATCTGGCCAGCAGTGGGGCACTGTATACTGCAGCAGGGTGCCCGGTGTTAGGTAGTGGAGCTGCTGCTGTTCTCGGGCAGCTGATCTCTGCCATCCTCCATACCTGGCACACTATAGTCAGAGCGGGCTCACAGGCCAAGGACATCCCGGGGCCCAGCAGTGTGTATGAGATGAGGAGCCGCAGCCCCGTCCTTATTGATCTCCAGTCCTGTCTTAATAATTCATGTACTTGGTGAATATGTAAATCCCCGCGGCCTGGCGTTTACACTTAATTACACTTTACAGAAGTCCGGCAGTGACCCCCGTGCCAGTATGGTGGGTTAGTGGAAGTGCAGCTGTGAGGGTCTGAGGCTGCTTATAGCCTTATAATGATACAGGCCTTAGCTGCAGGACAGCAGATCATATAGCATGCACTTCATCTCACATGGTCACCGACCTTACACTTCATCTCACATGGCCACCGACCTCTCATTCCTTTTTTTCTTTTCTTTTTCAGCTGGACATCTGGTCGAAATCCAACTATCAAGTCTTCCAAAAGGTAAGAGCAGCACATATTGCTTTCTTCCAAAAGCAGCGCCACACCCATGCACAGGCCAGGGTTAATACTGCAACTCAGACCATTAACTTCAATGAGACTGCACTACCAGACACAACCTGTGGACAGGGTTGGCGCTGTTCTTGGAAGAAATCACACACAATCCCTTAAAATACATTGGAATTCCTATTATCTGTCTATTTCCAGCGCAGAACTAGCAGATTCATTCTCTTCTACCGCTTGGATATTTGGGAGGCCTCTACCCCAGCAGCCGTCCCCCCAGTAGAGAGAAATGAATTCACGCTGCGTCTTTATTCCCCAATATTCGCTGCCTCAGCAGATCTGCCTTATTAGGTTTGTTTATGAAGGGCCGGCCGCGCCGGAGGGGTCGGGAGCAGCGCGTTCCACAATCCGCCGCGCTCAGGATCATTTTACTTGTAAACTGCCCGGGCTGGCATCAGAATCATTCACAACAGGGGTAAAAGCTCAGCAGCCGCCCCTCCCCCACCCCTTAAGATGCCGTCTGAAGTCTGGAGAATCTTGTACCTTTGATGAAATAATTTTTAGCTTGAACTTGCGAGGCCTTAAGCTTACCAGACGCATATGACAGTGCTAACCCCAATCCCCACCGAAAAAGGAAACCATCATAGTCAAATTTGTGTTATCCCTTTTTATTGGATAGCTGGGTAACGGCCAACATGATTCCGACAGGAATAATCACCCAGCTTTTCTGGCATCCTGGAGAGCAAAGCTCCTGTTATGTTTATCTCATAAGATGTGCAACCTCTAAACTAGAGTCAGTTTGGTGCTGGCTGAACTGGGGTGTGAAGTCTAAGGAGTCTCCCCTTTTTTTAGCCTTACCCCGCATGTGGTGTTATGGACGTTCCTGATCAAATCCAAGGTTGCAGCCCAAAAAATAGTTATTGGTGGCAGTAACACTAATAGAGCAGTAGCATAGTCCGGAATGGAGCCAAGGGTCAGAGTCAGGAGAGAGGTCAGGAGCAGAGTCAGGAGAGAGGTCAGGAGCAGAGTCAGGAAAGAGGTCAGGAACAGAGTCAGGAGAGAGGTCAGGAACAGGGTCAGGAGAGAGGTCAGGAACAGAGTCAGGAGAGAGGTCAGGACAGAGTCAGGAGAGAGGTCAGAAGGAGGAGACACAAGTATAGTCAGGAACAGAGCTGAGAGTCAAAGACATGAGTAGAACTATAGGTTTCTGGTGAACTATCCAAGCATGTAGTCTGAGATCAAGATCGAAATCAGGACTAAGGCTGAATCCAAGCACATGGAAACACTACCAATGCAAAGGGCAGCACCTTAGTCATCGGGGACCTGCCGTCACTGAGGTCTCCTATAAATAGTCTGCAGAGCCTGACCACCTCTTTGGGGCAGATAACCCTCCAGACAGAGAAGACGGGAGCCATTACTGCAGAGTAGGAGGCGGCGGCAGGGACTGGCAGGAAGTCAGATCTGTATTCTTTACATACATATATATATAGACTGGGACCTTCTGGTTACTTTTAAGGTTTTAACCGCACTGTGTGAATAACCGCTTAAGCAGGTGGAGCCTTTGACAGGGTCCTCGCACTGTAGAGCCGTGACACGGATGGTGACATCACAATGGTCACCGGAGATTAGTTTTTAATCCTAACTAGCCAACTGGTCTTTAACCCCATCATAGACTGTAGATTCTCCCCGGACCACGTTGCAGCAGCTCGGTGGTATGAGGACCCTGTACCTCCGCTTCCTGTGTATAGGGGGTGTCACAGAGCACTTGTAATAAGTCTGGCGGTGTCACTTTCTGGCTTTCCCCCTTTGCCCTCTGGATCCGGAGACTTGAATACTAATTTACGGCACAAATTACTGAACACCCTCCGGGGCGATCCTGAACCTCATCCTGGGGGCAGAGCCGTCCTCCACGCCTTCCCTTTGTGTCATCCAAGTCTAAATCTGACTGGTATTGTCTGCCATAATAGACTGCGGATAAAAGGCGAGCCTGGATCCCGGAGGGGGCACTGCCACAATGGAGGCTGAATGGGCCCCCCACCGACCACAGATAGGCTCCGGCCACGGTGGCATTTACACTCCTCCAGCAATTGGGCTGTTTAGAGCGTCCTGGCCGTCCAGCCGCTCAACCTCCCCGATGTGTGCGGCCGCTCTTCAGACAGAACTCCAGGTAGCCGGCTCCGAGATGAATAGACGATGGTAACTAGTAGACACAGCGCCGCGCGGCATGCCGAGCTTCAGAAGAAACCAAACAAAAGCCAAAATGCCCATGAATGCCCCATCGGGAGGCCGGGCTGATTATAGCCGCCGCTTCCAACCTTAACCGTTTCGCAGGTCGTTACTCCATTAAGTCTGCCGGAGCAGCGCTCAGTGATAGGGGAGGCTCCATCAGGGCACATTCACACACAGCAGATTTGTGGCAGAAATTTCTCCAGCTGGTAATCGGTCCCATTCATCTGATTGTGTTTTTATTTCTGCAGCCGGTGCCTGGGTCTCTGCAAGCTCCATCCAGGCCAATGCAACAAATGTGCCAGGTGTGAATTGACCCTTATATTGCCAGCCAGTTTAGAGGGCCACGGGGTGTTATTCGTGCCCAGCAAGGTCAGAGAGCCCTTAGTCTGCATCTTTGACAGCATATAGATGAATATATATGCAGGACCTACAGCTCTGTGCATCCAAATGTTCCAGGTTCACAAACAGAATGCCAGAGACGCAGTACAGACTGACACACACACAGCTGGTGGAGTCACTATGCAGTTGTGCTGATCTATGTGCTATTTGAGGCGCTGAAAGGGTAAATAACAGATTTGGTGCAGATAGTTAAAAATCTTCCCTGGTTCCACCATTTCCAGCAGGAAGTCCACCCCCAGCGGAGGCCGCCATCTTGGGTTAGTCCGCTCTTCATTTAGATGGGTCTTACAGGTTCAGCCTCAAGTCTTGCACAGAATAAACTTAGTCAAAGTTTTGGCGTCCTTGAAGGGATGGCGAGTAAATAATTAGCACAGACCTCGGTGGCCATTACCAGGCAGCCTGCCCCCTGCAGGTACGATCGGGCCACAGGGTGGACGCCCTCCCGCTCCACACTGCAAAGATGCAGCAGAGACAATAATGTATGAAAATATATTCCCGTCAATACCGTGCGCGGCGGCTAAAGAGCGGAGCATGAATGCATTCATGAGGCCGATAGATCCGGCTATTGATGATCCGGGCTCAAGGTGAGCGAGGGCGCAACTTCACGGTCATTCACCAAGCCGCCCGCCATCTGTCTTCCCAGAAGCCTTAATATCAGACTAATAGGGTCAGAATGTTACAAGCACATTGTATTTATCAGTTCTCCTTTGTTGGGGGCGATCGATACCCTGCGCACCGCCAACATGAAGCCCAGCACGTCACATGTTCATCGTGTCAGGGCCGGCGTACATTACCAGCTGTCAATAACTGGGGCCGAGCCATCGCACCTGCTGGAAGGGCGGTGCCCCTAAATATGTCCTCCTCACCTGTGCTTCTGGGAAAGCTGGGTGACAGAATAGCGCCTCTTTAGTTATATCTGGTTCTAGGAAAGCTGGGTGATAGCCAGTATGTGACCGCCATTACAGCCTCTCCTTAGTGATACCTGGTTTTGGAAAAGCTGGGTGACCTCTTGTGTAACCATTTTTATTGCTCCCGAGTGGGTCTTTTCACTTCTCCTTTGCTATATCTCTTTTTGGGAAAGCTGGGTGACTTCTGGCCATCATCAGAATTGACCACTTCAAGTCTGTGATATGCCAGATAAAGAGGCTCCAGTAATCTTACACTCTTCAGTCAGGGTGTTTACAAGATTCTGGGAAAGCTGGGTGTAAATCTACATGATTACTAATACAGCTCTTATGTGGGTTGTCACTCAGCTTTCTTAAATTCCTGTATGTCAAATGTGTATAGTTAGACAAAGGTGTATATATCCTGCTTCAGTATCACTGCATATCTAATCAGACGCGCTGTTCAGGACTCTAGGAAAGCTGGGTAACAACCACTCCAGTAAGAGAAATAAGAAAGGAATCCCTAAACAGAGTCCATCAGCCGCGACCGCCATGCTGACTGCCCACTGAAGAGGAGCAGCTCATGATCCATTAAGCGGACTTGGCACAGGCAGCAGGATGATGTCGCAGCACTGCATTGTGTGAACTAGGCTCTACATGACCCAGACCTAAAGCAGTGAGCAGGCGGGCAAGGACGCGGACACCATTGACTGTGACAGTCCACAGTCCAGGACATGCATGCTCTGACCATGGCACAGGGATTAGGGCAGCACTGACACCCGGGCTCCTGCGCCCATTGATCTTCCCTCTTCCGTCACTCCTGTCCCTGGCAGGTAACGTTCCGCCATCGCTCTTCCCTCCCCCGTACATCTCAATGTATCTCAGCTTCGTTTTTGTCTCCCCCGTTCATCATTGATCTCGCCGTGTTTTTCTTGCCGCTGTTTGCTCGGATAAAGGCTGTCTCTGCGATTGACAGCCCTGTTGCCTGCAGGCTCGGGTTTCACCAGATGTGTAGTTACACTTTTTAGATGTGTCAAATAATTTTTCGGGAAGGTGGGAATTTGCAGTGGGGCGGCTGTCTGCGGCTGACTGTTATCTCCTCTCCAGATCCAGATAAGAGTCGCTACAAACTCCTGTCACCGCGCCGCGCTCTTGTCCGTCTGGGCGCCACACGCCCGCTCCGCATCAGCTAGTCCATAATTAATCCCAAAAAGATTTCCATCAAAGTATTCCAATCCCTTTCATTTATTCCCTAGCCCTACCCCCCCCCCCCCCGTACCCTGCATCGGCTGTGGCCCCAAGGAGTCCGGGCCCCCATGCCCCATTCTCAGGACTCATTCAGACTGCGATCCTGCGGCCAAGTTTTAGCGTTTGTGTTTTCCGGCTGTGAGATCTGGCGCCCCCTGTAGTTTAAGTGAACTGATCCTAGATTTGGTTCAGTTTATTGGATCTACAGGGGGGTCTGGATCTTGTCTCACAGTTTGGCCCCTTAGTGAAAAGGAGACAGAGGATGGGGGAATTAAAAAAAAGAAATCTTTCGGCTTTAGTATTTGTTATGGGGCTCTCCCTCCTTTCCACCGTCTTGTACTACAAGTCCCAGAATGACCAAACTGACTCAATGTGTTTTATTCTTGTCATATTTTCCAGGTTACAGACCACGCCACAACAGCTCTGCTACATTACCAGCTGCCACAGATGCCCGACGTGGTGGTGCGATCATTTATGGTGAGTACGTGCCCAGAAGCTTCGCCACTTCATAACCAGACAGGACGGGCGCAGGGAAGAAGCTTTATCACGGCTTTTACATTTGCAGAATGGACGATTCAGAGATTATTGATTTTCGGTGTTTTATCCTTCCCTTGTTCTGTTCTCCAATCTTCTTGTGTTAAACTTTCACCCAGGGGACCCTTATGAGCAGAGCCCTAATGTATATGGCACAGGAGGGGGCCTTACGGTCTAATGGCCTTAGCATTACCTATATATCATCCACTACCACCCCCAGTTTCCAGTTCTGCTCTGACAAGTGGAACATTCTGGAAACGCGGAGCCCGGCAGGACAGTCAGCAGCGGGTTACTCTGCGACCATTGTGATTGATCAGCTGTAGCTCCAGCTGAGATCCTTTTTCCGAAGAGTCTGACAGACGCTCAATATAAGTGCCGATATCCTGGATCCTTCACCGATCAGCTGAGGTGTAGAGCTTTACTGAGCGCCACTGCTCCCCGCCATGTAGTGCACATCACCACTTGAGGATGATGGGAGTGATGGGCTGTCTACATTATATAAGAGCAACTTCACATTAACCATTTATGGTCTAGAGTCGGCCATGTATGCAGAATCTTGTCTTGTAGCAGCCGGAGCTTTGTCTTAGATCCTTTTGTTCCCTTTTACGACTTCATCGCGGGGCAGCCCCTTTAAGTGTTTGTTTTTCGCAATGTCGGATATTGACGGTTTCTGCAGGAGCTCAGACAAATGTGCGTCCCGGGCCGCATCCCATCCCTCATTCTCTCCTCCCGTATTGATTGAAGGAAGACATATTGAGTCTGTAACTATTTCGCCTCCCTCAGGTTTTTATTTACCCACCGATCGCACCGCTCTCATTTTCCCAAAACCTGTCAGAGGATTTTAGAGGGATGCGTTCCTCCTGGATAAAAAGGAAGCCAGCCGCAGAATGTGGCACTGACACCTTCTCATTCATCAGCAGGAGGACGTCTCGGACTCGCTGGTTACTGTGGGAACAGGCACCTAATGCCTGAGAAATACATCTAGCAAAATGTCATTTTCTGCTGACCCCCCCCCCCTCCCTCCTCCGGGCACACTGGGTGGACATGGCAGGTACAACATTGTGCAACTCATCTGGGCCTGTGTAAGGAAGCCTCTGGCACCTAGATAGATAGCAGGACACGATGCACTTACCCAGCTATGATATCATTCCAAAGTGTTGGACACTCCAGGGGTGTCCATGGAAGATCAGAATGGGCCTAACCATAATGGTGTCTGGTTTTGCCCCCCAGGACCATAGTGTAATTCTGCAACCCTATGTTTGATACAGGGCAGTTCCTCAGGGGCGGGGGAGTCCTGCACACCTAGTAGCAAAGGGGATGGGACCAACCAGGGGAGACACAACCATATGAATTGTCTCTGTGGTTGCTGTAGAATGGGACATGACATTTAGGATCACCTTTTACTAGGTAGAGAGGAGAGTCACAGCTGTGGTAGCCCTGAAACTTGTATAGGTGCTCCATTGCCCTATAGAAGGCGGCCGCTCCATTGCCTTGTAGAAGGCGGCCGATCCACTGACTTGTAGAAGGCGGCCGCTCCACTGCCTTGTAGAAGGCGGCCGCTCCACTGACTTGTAGAAGGCGGCCGCTCCACTGACTTGTAAAGGCGGCCGCTCCACTGACTTGTAAAGGCGGCCGCTCCAGGCTCCATGCTTGTAGAAGGCGGCCGCTCCACTGACTTGTAGAAGGCGGCCGCTCCACTGACTTGTAGAAGGCGGCCGCTCCATTGCCTTGTAGAAGGCGGCCGCTCCATGTTGTTGAGGCGGCCGCTCCACTGACTTGTAGAAGGCGGCCGCTCCACTGACTCGAAGGCGGCCGCTCCATTGCCTTGTAGAAGGCGGCCGATCCACTGACTTGTAGAAGGCGGCCGCTCCACTGACGACTTCCTGTAGAAGGAGGCCGCTCCACTGACTTGTAGAAGGCGGCCGATCCACTGACTTGTAGAAGGCGGCCGCTCCATTGCCTTGTAGAAGGCGGCCGATCCACTGACTTGTAGAAGGCGGCCGCTCCACTGACTTGTAGAAGGCGGCCGCTCCATTGCCTTGTAGAAGGCGGCCGCTCCACTGACTTGTAGAAGGAGGCCGCTGCATTGCCTTGTAGAAGGAGGCCGCTCCATTGCCTTGTAGAAGGCGGCCGCTCCACTGACTTGTAGAAGGCGGCCGCTCCATTGCCTTGTAGAAGGAGGCCGCTCCATTGCCTTGTAGAAGGCGGCCGCTCCACTGACTGGGGCGGCCGTCCTGCTTGTAGAAGGCGGCCGCTCCACTGACTTGTAGAAGGCGGCCGCTCCACTGACTTGTAGAAGGCGGCCGCTCCATTGCCTTGTAGAAGGCGGCCGCTCCACTGACTTGTAGAAGGCGGCCGCTCCATTGCCTTGTAGAAGGCGGCCGCTCCACTGACTTGTAGAAGGCGGCCGCTCCATTGCCTTGTAGAAGGCGGCCGCTCCACTGACTTGTAGAAGGCGGCCGATCCACTGACTTGTAGAAGGCGGCCGCTCCATTGCCTTGTAGAAGGTGACTTCCCCAAACCTGGACACCTATATACTTTCACTAGTGTGAATAAAGCCTTAATCCTACTACATTTCACACCCACACATGTAGACTCCATAGCTGCTCATCATGTAAGTGGAGGGAATATCTGGTTAATACTGCAGGCTGAGATGATGGTGATACGATCGCTGGCGAGCTGTCATAGCAAACAGGTCAGTGGCGATCCGCCTGATCCATGTCTGACACTCGTGGTTGAGGACAGGCTGCCTGACAACCAATGTCTTCTGTGGGCTAGAAGATCCCTACAAAGCCGGCTTTACTAATCAGATTTGGGTGGAGCAGGCCCTTCCATCTCTCACCCCTTTAACATCTCTTCTCCCGCCATTAAACATTGCTGTGTGTGAGGTCTGTATTAATATCTCTGTCTCTGAGCAGCTCGGATTATTTTTGGTGCCCATGGCAGTTATACTGTGTGGTAAATAAAGTTTCCACGCCATATGGGATGCTGCTTTTAGGATTGCTGAGCCTTGGAGGAAAAAGAAAAAAAAAACAAAAAAAAAAAAAGTACAATTTCTGGCATTTTTATTATAAATCAGCTTTCTTATGACCTTGTAAAATAAATAAATGTTCGCGTTATTTTGCACACTTTGGCGGTTGTGAAATCAGCAGGTCTGTCCTGGGCGCGGGCCAGAGACCGTCATCTCGTCACCCAGAGCATTAAACATGACAGCTAGGATGACATTTTTGATTTCACTTCTTCTCCCCCCTCCTTCCCTTTTGCAGACCTGGTTAAGAAGTTATATCAAGCTGTTCCAGGCTCCGTGCCAACGCTGCGGAAAGTTCTTGCAGGACGGTCTGCCACCCACGTGGAGGGATTTCCGAACCTTAGAGGCTTTCCATGACACCTGCCGACAGTAGGATCCATCTATGGCATGGGGAGGGGGGTTACTCCCGTGCCCACTTTCTGTACAGTTTTTGGACTGAGATGAAGATATTTGCAGCTTTCGGGGGCCTCGGACCTTGCACAGATGAGACCTCCAGCCCTCCATGTTCCAGCTTGCTGCTTGGCTCAGGCACCATGGTGACATTTGGAAACTCCTCTGACCGTGGACTCAAGGGTCGTTGGGAATTTGATGATTTGGCAAGAACATGAAAACGTGGACTGTTTGATCATTGGCCGATAGTTGGCGTTGTACAAAAATTTTGGATTTTCCATGACAGTTTTGTTTCAGTTTTATTAAAAAAAAAATTTATATATATATATTTCTGTGTTTAATAAAAAAAAAAAAAAAAAAAAAAGAGTTTTGTAATGTGAACAGTCACCAATACTACGCGTTGGTCTTAACCCCTTCCCCGCTCTGTGCCATATTACACATATGGAGTCTATGTATTTACTATATTGTACAGGGGGGTCCCAGGTGTCCCATTGTGGGACAGTAACAAAAAAAAAGTCACCGAGGCTTAAAGAAGAAATGAAAGGGGTTTTGGGGCAAATTCTATAATAATAATCGGTTTCTAGGGCTGGCTGATTCTCTGCGCCATCGGTGTCCAGCATTTACCAGTAACAGTGTGTATCGTCAATATGGTGCTAATGAGACCTCCATAGGGTGGACCCCATATAGCAAGGATCTTTTCCTTCTTCTGGATCAACAGAGCAGGAGATCCTGATCGATGTCATCTGGTGGTCCTATGGCTCCGGCACATACTCGCCTGTTCCTCACTCTCCGTGTCGATGCTTGAAGTCCTGCGCCCCATGTGACCGCTGAGACCGGAGGGAGCGGTGACATCACTCACACGTCACCGATTCCTTACTAGCGACTGTTGAGGCCGCTGATCATTGGACACGACTTCCTGCAGCGAGGCTGAACAGACACCAGCGGTGAAGAGTGGAGCCCAGGGATAGGTGAGTGTGCCCTATTATACTTTATTTTACACCACCTCCCATCCCATACACAGGTTGCTCAATCTGATGATCGGCTTCGAACCAGGAGATGGCTGAGGATTCCCTCCGCACTGGGACAGATTACACCATTTTTGGGTATTGGTAGAAGGGGGTAAAAGATGGGGGACCCCACCTAGTGATGTATGAGGGCTCTGGCTGCTCTGGCTCAATCATATGTAATACTCCAGTCATATATGCCAATAGACTGGTTATTCGATGTGGACATCCTCTTTAACCGCAGTAGGGGGCGCTCTTAATTCCTTCTGTCCTTCTCCTTTAAATCTTCAGTAGTCATCTCTCCATGTCGTGGGTCCTCTAGCTGAGATAATCTCTGCTCTAACACCCCCAGCCGCCCCCAGAAGGGTTAATGGAGAGATCACGCACAAACAGGAAGCTTCGTCTGAGCGTACAGATAATTAGCGAACGCCGCAACGCCTTAATCCATCCTCATCCTAATGAGGTTTCGCTGCATTCTGCAAAAATTGGAACAAGAAAATTTACTAACACATCTAGGCCTGTTTTCTGGCATACATTGATGTTACTATGGCGCACGGCTCCCTCTTTATGCCCCATTTGCCATTTTTTACGAAAATAAAATGTGTTTATGTTGGTGAGGATTTTTTTTTTTTTTTCCTGAATACTCATCACAGCTGAGGGTTTGTGACAGTTGTATCAACTTTAGACAATCCTTTCCAGATGGATACATTGTATCAGTCCGGAGTGTTCAGCTTACAGAGGATTGTCTATACTGGACACAACTGTGACAAACCCTCAGCAGTCAGGACTGGTTTCTGCCTCTCGATATAAGCAAGAATTCCCCGACAGCAAACGGAGATCTTAAAAATTGTGAGACAAGTTGGAAAGTTGTAGAAAATGTTACAGTAGAGTGGTCAGCCTTTCATTACATGAGACTACCCAGTCCCATTTAAGGAGTTGTTTTTGCCACAACAGTGCCACTCCTGTCCACAGGTTATATGTGGTATTACAACTTCCCCCCCCCAATTCATTTTAGAGGAGCTGAGGTGTAGTACCCGACACACCCTGAGAGCAGGTGTGGCGCTGTCTCTGGAAGAAAGCAGATGTGTTTTTCTAATCCCCTTTAATTGTGGGGATAGGGCAGTCAAGGGTTATTATCCTCTTTAAGGGTTGTCCTGACCTGTGATATAGAGCTCCACTTAATGTTCCCCGGCCAGTGACAGCCATTTGTCACATGACCATACTGCAGCTCAGTTCCATTCAAATGAACGGGGCTGAGCTGCACTACCAAGTATAGCCACTATGCCATGTACGGGGCTTTGCCTGGTAAGTAAAGAGGCTGCAGCAATCCATATAGTCCCACACCTCCCTTTTGTGTGTTTTGGCCAGAGTGCTCCTTTAAGGCTTGGTTCTCTAGGAATCTGCAGGCCGCAGCACGTTTTCTGGACACTATATTGCGGTATTAATTATATATGGGCCTCGCTGCTTATCGCTGAGGTGGCCTGCAGAGCTTTTAGTGCTTGGCCGTTTCACCTGCAGAAGTCTGGCGTCAGTCTGCTGCGGGGATCCTCGGGTGGGGGGGCTCGCTGCGTCCCATCGCTTCGCTCTACGTACCCAGTGACATCTTGGCCTGTGCTACAAGCAAACCATTAGACTTAAAAGGCAAGAGGATGGTGTCCTGAAGAAGAGCTATTGATCCCCTCACCACACAATTACCTTCCTTATTCTGCTTTATGGCAGTTCCTGGACAGAGTTAACCCTTTCGTGGCCATTTTGGAGATATATAGCACCTGGAGCAGTATACACCATGTCCCTATTGAATTTACACTGTTACTGATTGGATCTGCCTTGTGTTTCCATTACAGGGATCCTGTCACTAAGAAAAACCCCTTTAAGACATCTGTAGGGTGCGCAAGACCCCCTTGTACCCACTAAAGAGACAAGACAAGCTGAAAGTCATAATCAGCGGGCACAGGAAAAAGAGGGGAGTGGTCTTCATGGCGTAGAAAAAGGTCTGGCAAAATGTATATAGACCCCCCCCCCCCATACTAGTATCAGACCCTGGACCTGACCCCCAATATTAGGAACAGACCCCGGCCCTGATGACACCAATATTAATATCAGACCCCGGACCTGACGACCCCAATAGTAACATCGGACCCCGGACCTTTCTGCTAGAAGTCCATATACACTTTCCTCTTGGCCTTGTATCTCCCATGTCCATTGACTTGCACCGGTAGCGCGTGGCAATGGGTGATCCGTTATGCAGGGCTGTGGAGTCGGTACGCCAAAGCCCCGACTCCGACTCCTCAATTTCCCCTGACTACGACTCCGACTCCGGCTCCGACTCCGACTTGCTTACTCCAGATAATGGTGCTAAACCTTATAGGTTCACTCAGAACTCAGTCCCATCATTATATGAGGAATAGAACAGACCTTTACAGGACATTTCATCATTTTCAACATTTCATCATTTTCCCAAATTCTTATGAAAATATATTCAGCACATACTGCATTGTACTACTAACTGTACCAATTTATTATATATTTTGGGAGTCGGAGTCGGTCCATTTTATACCGACTCCGACTCCACGACTCCGACTCCACAGCCCTGCCGTTATGTCTTATTATGTCCTGTGACGCATCTATATTGTAAGACGACAGCACAGGGCAGACAGAGGGGTCTTACAAACTTATGTCCAGGCATATTGAGTCTTCGCCCGTCATAGAAGTCAGTGGTGGTTTTTGCCCTGCATGTGTTGTCAGGTGTCAGAGCTACTTGTATGGTCACAGGGAGAAGATTCTCCCAACATGTTATCCGCGCCTTCCTCACTCCTATAGAAATTATTGGAGGCTGCGAGTCTGTTGGGTATCCATGATGGTCTCAGGATGGTCATGGATGGACTTATCGTGTGTCTTTGGCACATACAGTGACTTTGTGCATTTTGAGCCCTATAAGAATCTCTTCCCCCTGCCCCTACGAGAAGACGCACTATTGTGATAGTAGTTTCTTAGACTTCCCCGTCTTCTCCTCCCCAACATTCTTGTTTGTGAACGTTGTTCTACGTCTAGTACAAGGCCGGGGTGACTGGATGCGACTCCTTGTCTGGTATTACAGCTCGTCCCCATTCATTAAAATACCAGACACAACCCACTGACCGGGGCGGCTGGTCCTGGACACGACCCATCCGAGACCGCGTACCATGAATGGAAGTCTTATAAATCTACAGAGAATCTTCTGCAGTATCCGAGCAGACGCGTCCTCTTCACCTCCCTCTTCTCACTTCCATTTCAATGTCAATACTGTACACATGTAGGGGATTGTTTAATTTGTGCCCCCTGGGACTCCCCCAGTCCCCCGTCATGCATTTTTCATGGCCGTTTGCTGCTGTTACTCTGTTTGCCTCGGGAGCTCATATTGATCAAGACATAGAAAAACAGAGCAATTTCCTCCTCAAGGCCTCCTGTCAGCGGCCGCGCTTCCTCCCCCCCTTTGGGCTCCGTTTCCATTTATGGGAAAAAGTTTTCCGAATCATCAGGTCGTAAAAGTCGGCTCCATCCAGAAGCCTCCGAGGACTGCAACGTCCCCCATAATTCATCAGAAAAGTGACATTCATCAGTGTTGTCTTATATTGTAAAGGAGCAATATCGCAGAGAGGTCCTTGTAAGAAGCCCAATATCTCCTGCATATGTAGCAGAGCTGGAGCGGTCACACACAGCAGGGGTAGGGGCACAGATAATGTCATAGATGTCACCGGCAGTCCTATGTAACACCACAGATAACACAGTGATAACTCTCTGAGTACAGATAATGTCATAGATGTCACCGGCAGTCCTATGTAACACCACAGATAACACAGTGATAACTCTCTGAGTACAGATAATGTAGTAGGTGTCACCTGCAGTCCTATGTAACACCACAGATAACACAGTGATAACTCTCTGAGTACAGATAATGTAGTAGTGTCACCTGCAGTCCTATGTAACACCACAGATAACACAGTGATAACTCTCTGAGTACAGATAATGTAGTAGGTGTCACCTGCAGTCCTATGTAACACCACAGATAACACAGTGATAACTCTCTGAGTACAGATGTAGTAGTGTCACCTGCAGTCCTATGTAACACCACAGATAACACAGTGATAACTCTCTGAGTACAGATAATGTAGTAGATGTCACCGGCAGTCCTATGTAACACCACAGATAACACAGTGATAACTCTCTGAGTACAGATAATGTAGTAGATGTCACCTGCAGTCCTATGTAACACCACAGATAACACAGTGATAACTCTCTGAGTACAGATAATGTAGTAGATGTCACCTGCAGTCCTATGTAACACCACAGATAACACAGTGATAACTCTCTGAGTACAGGTAATGTAGTAGGTGTCACCTGCAGTCCTATGTAACACCACAGATAACACAGTGATAACTCTCTGAGTACAGATAATGTAGTAGATGTCACCTGCAGTCCTATGTAACACCACAGATAACACAGTGATAACTCTCTGAGTACAGATAATGTAGTAGATGTCACCTGCAGTCCTATGTAACACCACAGATAACACAGTGATAACTCTCTGAGTACAGGTAATGTAGTAGGTGTCACCTGCAGTCCTATGTAACACCACAGATAACACAGTGATAACTCTCTGAGTACAGATAATGTAGTAGATGTCACCTGCAGTCCTATGTAACACCACAGATAACACAGTGATAACGCTCTGAGTACAGATAATGTAGTAGGTGTCACCTGCAGTCCTATGTAACACCACAGATAACACAGTGATACCTTTCTGAGTACAGATAATGTAGTAGATGTCACCTGCAGTCCTATGTAACACCACAGATAACACAGTGATAACTCTCTGAGTACAGATAATGTAGTAGGTGTCACCTGCAGTCCTATGTAACACCACAGATAACACAGTGATAACTCTCTGAGTACAGATAATGTAGTAGATGTCACCTGCAGTCCTATGTAACACCACAGATAACACAGTGATAACTCTCTGAGTACAGATAATGTAGTAGATGTCACCTGCAGTCCTATGTAACACCACAGATAACACAGTGATAACTCTCTGAGTACAGATAATGTAGTAGATGTCACCGGCAGTCCTATGTAACACCACAGATAACACAGTGATAACTCTCTGAGTACAGATAATGTAGTAGATGTCACCTGCAGTCCTATGTAACACCACAGATAACACAGTGATAACTCTCTGAGTACAGATAATGTAGTAGATGTCACCTGCAGTCCTATGTAACACCACAGATAACACAGTGATAACTCTCTGAGTACAGGTAATGTAGTAGGTGTCACCTGCAGTCCTATGTAACACCACAGATAACACAGTGATAACTCTCTGAGTACAGATAATGTAGTAGATGTCACCTGCAGTCCTATGTAACACCACAGATAACACAGTGATAACGCTCTGAGTACAGATAATGTAGTAGGTGTCACCTGCAGTCCTATGTAACACCACAGATAACACAGTGATACCTTTCTGAGTACAGATAATGTAGTAGATGTCACCTGCAGTCCTATGTAACACCACAGATAACACAGTGATAACTCTCTGAGTACAGATAATGTAGTAGGTGTCACCTGCAGTCCTATGTAACACCACAGATAACACAGTGATAACTCTCTGAGTACAGATAATGTAGTAGATGTCACCTGCAGTCCTATGTAACACCACAGATAACACAGTGATAACTCTCTGAGTACAGATAATGTAGTAGATGTCACCTGCAGTCCTATGTAACACCACAGATAACACAGTGATAACTCTCTGAGTACAGATAATGTAGTAGATGTCACCTGCAGTCCTATGTAACACCACAGATAACACAGTGATAACTCTCTGAGTACAGATAATGTAGTAGATGTCACCTGCAGTCCTATGTAACACCACAGATAACACAGTGATAACTCTCTGAGTACAGATAATGTAGTAGATGTCACCTGCAGTCCTATGTAACACCACAGATAACACAGTGATAACTCTCTGAGTACAGATAATGTAGTAGGTGTCACCTGCAGTCCTATGTAACACCACAGATAACACAGTGATAACTCTCTGAGTACAGATAATGTAGTAGTGTCACCTGCAGTCCTATGTAACACCACAGATAACACAGTGATAACTCTCTGAGTACAGATAATGTAGTAGGTGTCACCTGCAGTCCTATGTAACACCACAGATAACACACAGTGATAACTCTCTGAGTACAGATAATGTAGTAGATGTCACCTGCAGTCCTATGTAACACCACAGATAACACACAGTGATAACTCTCTGAGTACAGATAATGTAGTAGATGTCACCTGCAGTCCTATGTAACACCACAGATAACACAGTGATAACTCTCTGAGTACAGATAATGTAGTAGATGTCACCTGCAGTCCTATGTAACACCACAGATAACACACAGTGATAACTCTCTGAGTACAGATAATGTAGTAGATGTCACCTGCAGTCCTATGTAACACCACAGATAACACACAGTGATAACTCTCTGAGTACAGATAATGTAGTAGATGTCACCTGCAGTCCTATGTAACACCACAGATAACACACAGTGATAACTCTCTGAGTACAGATAATGTAGTAGATGTCACCTGCAGTCCTATGTAACACCACAGATAACACACAGTGATAACTCTCTGAGTACAGATAATGTAGTAGATGTCACCTGCAGTCCTATGTAACACCACAGATAACACAGTGATAACTCTCTGAGTACAGATAATGTAGTAGGTGTCACCTGCAGTCCTATGTAACACCACAGATAACACAGTGATAACTCTCTGAGTACAGATAATGTAGTAGATGTCACCTGCAGTCCTATGTAACACCACAGATAACACACAGTGATAACTCTCTGAGTACAGATAATGTAGTAGATGTCACCGGCAGTCCTATGTAACACCACAGATAACACAGTGATAACTCTCTGAGTACATATAATGTAGTAGTGTCACCTGCAGTCCTATGTAACACCACAGATAACACAGTGATAACTCTCTGAGTACAGATAATGTAGTAGGTGTCACCTGCAGTCCTATGTAACACCACAGATAACACAGTGATAACTCTCTGAGTACAGATAATGTAGTAGGTGTCACCTGCAGTCCTATGTAACACCACAGATAACACACAGTGATAACTCTCTGAGTACAGATAATGTAGTAGTGTCACCTGCAGTCCTATGTAACACCACAGATAACACAGTGATAACTCTCTGAGTACAGATAATGTAGTAGGTGTCACCTGCAGTCCTATGTAACACCACAGATAACACACAGTGATAACTCTCTGGGTACAGATAATGTAGTAGTGTCACCTGCAGTCCTATGTAAGACCACAGATAACACAGCGATAACTCTCTGAGTACAGATAATGTAGTAGATGTCACCTGCAGTCCTATGTAACACCACAGATAACACAGTGATAACTCTCTGAGTACAGATAATGTAGTAGATGTCACCTGCAGTCCTATGTAACACCACAGATAACCAGACTCATCTGTTACCTCCATACCTCTCTGTCTCCCTCTCACATTACACCCTTTACATTACATCCTCCTGGGCGTTTGGGGTGTCTGGTTCACGTCACCCTCTGTTCACCTTCTCTTAATTAAACCTCAGGCTGGAAAAAAAACTTGTCCAACAAAAAGAATATATTGGCAACTGGAAAATGGAAACGATCAGTGATCAATAGAGAGGAGTAATGGAGGGAAAGAGAGAGACAGCACAATACTAGACCCTGCTGAATATAGTGTGTCAGAGATCTGAGTATAGGGTGATGGTCTCCCAGATATCATGTGCAGCAAACCATGGGGCGACCCTGAGATACCCAGGAGAACAAGTGTCAGCCTGTCATTATCCTGTACCCTGAATGTCAGCCTGTCATTATCCCGTACCCCCAGTGTCAGCCTGTCATTATCCTGTACCCCAGTGTCTGCCTGTCATTATCCTGTACCCTGAGTGTCAGCCTGTCATTATCCTGTACCCCTAGTGTCAGCCTGTCATTATCCTGTACCCCCAGTGTCAGCCTGTCATTATCCTGTACCCCCAGTGTCAGCCTGTCATTATCCCGTACCCCCAGTGTCAGCCTGTCATTATCCTGTACCCCAGTGTCAGCCTGTCATTATCCTGTACCCCCAGTGTCAGCCTGTCATTATCCTGTACCCCCAGTGTCAGCCTGTCATTATCCCGTACCCCCAGTGTCAGCCTGTCATTATCCTGTACCCTGAATGTCAGCCTGTCATTATCCTGTACCCCCAGTGTCAGCCTGTCATTATCCCGTACCCCCAGTGTCAGCCTGTTATTATCCCGTACCCCTAGTGTCAGCCTGTCATTATCCTGTACCCCCAGTGTCAGCCTGTCATTATCCTGTACCCCCAGTGTCAGCCTGTCATTATCCCGTACCCCCAGTGTCAGCCTGTCATTATCCCGTACCCCCAGTGTCAGCCTGTCATTATCCCGTACCCTGAATGTCATCCTGTAATTATCCCGTACCCCCAGTGTCAGCCTGTCATTGTCCCGTACCCCCAGTGTCAGCCTGTCATTGTCCCGTACCCCCAGTGTCAGCCTGTCATTGTCCCGTACCCCCAGTGTCAGCCTGTCATTGTCCCGTACCCCCAGTGTCAGCCTGTCATTGTCCCGTACCCCCAGTGTCAGCCTGTCATTATCCCGTACCCCCAGTGTCAGCCTGTCATTGTTCCGTACCCCCAGTGTCAGCCTGTCATTATCCCGTACCCCCAGTGTCAGCCTGTCATTATCCCGTACCCCAGTGTCAGCCTGTCATTATCCTGTACCCCGAGTGTCAGCCTGTCATTATCCCGTACCCCCAGTGTCAGCCTGTCATTGTCCTGTACCCCCAGTGTCAGCCTGTCATTGTCCTGTACCCCCAGTGTCATCCTGTCATTATCCCGTACCCCCAGTGTCAGCCTGTCATTATCCCGTACCCCCAGTGTCAGCCTGTCATTATCCCGTACCCCCAGTGTCAGCCTGTCATTATCCCGTACCCCCAGTGTCAGCCTGTCATTATCCCGTACCCCCAGTGTCAGCCTGTCATTATCCCGTACCCCCAGTGTCAGCCTGTCATTATCCCGTACCCTGAATGTCATCCTGTAATTATCCCGTACCCCCAGTGTCAGCCTGTCATTATCCCGTACCCCCAGTGTCAGCCTGTCATTATCCCGTACCCCCAGTGTCAGCCTGTCATTATCCCGTACCCCCAGTGTCAGCCCGTCATTATCCCGTACCCCGAGTGTCAGCCCGTCATTATCCCGTACCCCCAGTGTCAGCCTGTCATTATCCTGTACCCCCAGTGTCAGCCTGTCATTATCCTGTACCCCGAGTGTCAGCCTGTCATTATCCTGTACCCCCAGTGTCAGCCTGTCATTATCCCGTACCCCCAGTGTCAGCCTGTCATTATCCCGTACCCCCAGTGTCAGCCTGTCATTATCCCGTACCCCCAGTGTCAGCCTGTCATTATCCCGTACCCCCAGTGTCAGCCTGTCATTATCCCGTACCCCCAGTGTCAGCCTGTCATTATCCCGTACCCCCAGTGTCAGCCTGTCATTATCCCGTACCCCCAGTGTCAGCCTGTCATTATCCCGTACCCCCAGTGTCAGCCTGTCATTATCCTGTACACCCCATCACTAGTTTTAGTACATACAGGAGCATCTGAATAAATGAGAATATCTTTGAACCGTTCCTTCATCTCAGTGATTCAGTAATACAATCCATAATCAGCGTCTTCCAGGATTGTGTGTCCTACTGAACCAGACTGAGGGACCATTTATAGGCTTAGGAAACCTTGGCAGGTGACGCTGAATTTACAAGACTGAACTGAACTTACAATATTCTCATTTTCTTAGATTTGGGTTTTCATTACCTGTAATCCATAATCAACATTTACATAAATAGAAGACTCTGTGTGTAAAGAATCTAGAAAATATAGGAGGTCACTTTATTAATGGAATTACTGAAAGAAATAAACGTTTCACAGATATTCTCATTTATTGAGATGCAGTGTGTATATATATATATGTTGTTGTTGTTTTGTGGTTATTTCTGGGCAGATTTCGCTATTGGGGTGTTCTTTGTTCTGTCGCTCCATCAGGACATTATATAATCCATTTTCTTCTATCTGAGACTGCACAGAGATGACACATTAGACGAGTCCTCACTTGGATACATTGTTGCACAGAATGTGATTGACATTGAAACCTTTGATGTGAAGTAACGCGTCTGAGTGCAGAACCTCCAGTACCGGGACCCCCGCCGTCCGCTCTCATGCCGGTTTCTTAGTTTTGCTGTCAAAAATTAGAAGATAAAGTTATATGCGGTTCTGCTCATCGTCTTGGCAGAGCTTCCTCCTGACAATCCCCGTCACATCCTCACTCCCATCCCATCAAAGCCAAGGAACAAGGTGACTTTATTGGACCAAAATAAACATAGCCATGAATAATTAATCCAAGGAGTACAGAGAAGTGGTGGCGGAGCCGTGTCCTCGCCAAACCTCTAAAAAGGGGGGAGGGGGTAGTAAGGTTGTAGACATTTCTGGGACTTGCAGTTCTACATCTGAAGTGTTAAAAGCTAAACATAATATAATGTTTGTGCTAGGGAGAACCGATGCTCCATGTCAATACGTCATGTTCCTGAGTTACATCCTGTATTATACTCCAGAGCTGCACTCACTATTCTGCTGGTGCAGTCACTGTGTACATACATTACATTACTTATCCTGTACTGATCCTGAGTTATATCCTGTATTATACTCCAGAGCTGCGCTCACTATTCTGCTGGTGCAGTCACTGTGTACATACATTACATTACTTATCCTGTACTGATCCTGAGTTACATCCTGTATTATACTCCAGAGCTGCGCTCACTATTCTGCTGGTACAGTCACTGTGTACATACATTACATTACTTATCGTGTATTATACTCCAGAGCTGCACTCACTATTCTGCTGGTGCAGTCACTGTGTACATACATTACATTACTTATCCTGTACTGATCCTGAGTTACATCCTGTATTATACTCCAGAGCTGCGCTCACTATTCTGCTGGTGCAGTCACTGTGTACATACATTACATTACTTATCCTGTACTGATCCTGAGTTACATCCTGTATTATACTCCAGAGCTGCACTCACTATTCTGCTGGTGCAGTCACTGTGTACATACATTACATTACTTATCCTGTATTATACTCCAGAGCTGCACTCACTATTCTGCTGGTGCAGTCACTGTGTACATACATTACATTACTTATCCTGTACTGATCCTGAGTTATATCCTGTATTATACTCCAGAGCTGCGCTCACTATTCTGCTGGTGCAGTCACTGTGTACATACATTACATTACTTATCCTGTACTGATCCTGAGTTACATCCTGTATTATACTCCAGAGCTGCGCTCACTATTCTGCTGGTACAGTCACTGTGTACATACATTACATTACTTATCGTGTATTATACTCCAGAGCTGCACTCACTATTCTGCTGGTGCAGTCACTGTGTACATACATTACATTACTTATCCTGTACTGATCCTGAGTTACATCCTGTATTATACTCCAGAGCTGCGCTCACTATTCTGCTGGTGCAGTCACTGTGTACATACATTACATTACTTATCCTGTACTGATCCTGAGTTACATCCTGTATTATACTCCAGAGCTGCGCTCACTATTCTGCTGGTACAGTCACTGTGTACATACATTACATTACTTATCCTGTATTATACTCCAGAGCTGCACTCACTATTCTGCTGGTGCAGTCACTGTGTACATACATTACATTACTTATCCTGTATTATACTCCAGAGCTGCACTCACTATTCTGCTGGTGCAGTCACTGTGTACATACATTACATTACTTATCCTGTACTGATCCTGAGTTACATCCTGTATTATACTCCAGAGCTGCGCTCACTATTCTGCTGGTACAGTCACTGTGTACATACATTACATTACTTATCCTGTATTATACTCCAGAGCTGCACTCATTATTCTGCTGGTGCAGTCACTGTGTACAGTCATGGCCAAAAGTTTTGAGAATGATACAAATATAAATTTTTACAAAGTCTACTGCTTCAGTTTTTCTAATGGCAATTTGCATATACTCCAGAATGTTATAAAGAGTGATCAGCTTAACAGCAATTACTTGCAAAGTCAATATTTGCCTAGAAAATGAACTTTATCCCCCAAAACACATTTCAACATCATTGCAGCCCTGCCTTAAAAGGACCACCTAACATCGTTTCAGTGATTGCTCCATTAACACAGGTGTGGGTGTTGATGAGGACAGGGCTGGAGATCAATCTGTCATGATTAAGTAAGAATGACACCACTGGACACTTTAAAAGGAGGCTGGTGCTTGCCATCATTGTTTCTCTTCTGTTAAGCATGGTTATCTCTAAAGAAACACGTGCAGTCATCATTGCACTGCACAAAAATGGCCTAACTGGGAAGAGTATTGCAGCTAGAAAGATTGCACCTCAGTCAACAATCTATCGCATCATCAAGAACTTCAAGGAGAGAGGTTCCATTGGTGCCAAAAAGGCTCCAGGGCGCCCAAGAAAGACCAGCAAGCGGCAGGACCATCTCTTAAAAGTGTTTCAGCTGCGGGATCGGGCTACCAGCAGTGCAGAGCTTGCTGAGGAATGGCAGCAGGCAGGTGTGAGTGCATCTGCACGCACTGTGAGGCGGAGACTCTTGGAGCAAGGCCTGGTCTCAAGGAGGGCAGCAAAGAAGCCACTTCTCTCCAGAAAAAACATCAGGGACAGACTGATATTCTGCAAAAGGTACAGGGAGTGGACTGCTGAGGACTGGGGGAAAGTCATTTTCTCTGATGAATCCCCTTTTCGATTGTTTGGAACATCTGGAAAACAGCTTATTCGGAGAAGAAGAGGTAGCGCTACCACCAGTTTTGTCTCATGCCAACTGTAAAGCATCCTGAAACCATTCATGTGTGGGGCGGCTTCTCAGCCAAGGGAATCGGCTCTCTCACAGTCTTGCCTAAAAACACAGCCATGAATAAAGAATGGTACCAGAATGTCCTCCAAGAGCAACTTCTCCCAACCGTCCAAGAGCAGTTTGGCGCTCAACAATGCCTTTTCCAGCATGATGGAGCACCTTGCCATAAAGCAAAGGTGATAACTAAATGGCTCAGGGAACAAAACATAGAGATTTTGGGTCCATAGCCTGGAAACTCCCCAGATCTTAATCCCATTGAGAACTTGTGGTCAATCATCAAGAGACGGGTGGACAAACAAAAACCAACAAATTCAGACAAAATTAAAGCATTGATTCTGCAAGAATGGACTGCTATCAGTCAGGATTTGGTCCAGAAGTTGATTGAGAGCATGCCAGGGAGAATTGCAGAGGTCCTGAAGAAGAAGGGTCAACACTGCAAATATTGACTTGCTGCATTAACTCATTCTAACTGTCAATATAAGCTTCTGTTACTCATAATATGAATGCAATTCTATTTCTGTATGTGATAAAAACATCTGACAAACACACATAAAAACCAGAGGGCAGCAGATCATGTGAAAAGAGAATATTTGTGTCATTCTCAAAACTTTTGGCCATGACTGTACATACATTACATTACTTATCCTGTACTGATCCTGAGTTACATCCTGTATTATACTCCAGAGCTGCGCTCACTATTCTGCTGGTGCAGTCACTGTGTACATACATTACATTACTTATCCTGTACTGATCCTGGGTTACATCCTGTATTATACTCCAGAGCTGCGCTCACTATTCTGCTGGTACAGTCACTGTGTACATACATTATATTACTTATCCTGTACTGATCCTGAGTTACATCCTGTATTATACTCCAGAGCTGCGCTCACTATTCTGCTGGTACAGTCACTGTGTACATACATTACATTACTTATCGTGTATTATACTCCAGAGCTGCGCTCACTATTCTGCTGGTACAGTCACTGTGTACATACATTATATTACTTATCCTGTACTGATCCTGAGTTACATCCTGTATTATACTCCAGAGCTGTGCTCACTATTCTGCTGGTACAGTCACTGTGTACATACATTACATTACTTATCGTGTATTATACTCCAGAGCTGCGCTCACTATTCTGCTGGTGCAGTCACTGTGTACATACATTATATTACTTATCCTGTACTGATCCTGAGTTACATCCTGTATTATACTCCAGAGCTGCGCTCACTATTCTGCTGGTGCAGTCACTGTGTACATACATTACATTACTTATCCTGTACTGATCCTGAGTTACATCCTGTATTATACTCCAGAGCTGCGCTCACTATTCTGCTGGTACAGTCACTGTGTACATACATTACATTACTTATCGTGTATTATACTCCAGAGCTGCGCTCACTATTCTGCTGGTACAGTCACTGTGTACATACATTATATTACTTATCCTGTACTGATCCTGAGTTACATCCTGTATTATACTCCAGAGCTGCGCTCACTATTCTGCTGGTGCAGTCACTGTGTACATACATTACATTACTTATCGTGTAGGGTTTTTTATACTCCAGAGCTGCGCTCACTATTCTGCTGGTGCAGTCACTGTGTACATACATTATATTACTTATCCTGTACTGATCCTGAGTTACATCCTGTATTATACTCCAGAACTGCGCTCACTATTCTGCTGGTACAGTCACTGTGTACATACATTACATTACTTATCCTGTACTGATCCTGAGTTACATCCTGTATTATACTCCAGAGCTGCGCTCACTATTCTGCTGGTGCAGTCACTGTGTACATACATTACATTACTTATCCTGTACTGATCCTGAGTTACATCCTGTATTATACTCCAGAGCTGCACTCACTATTCTGCTGGTACAGTCACTGTGTACATACATTACATTACTTATCCTGTATTATACTCCAGAGCTGCACTCACTATTCTGCTGGTGCAGTCACTGTGTACATACATTACATTACTTATCGTGTATTATACTCCAGAGCTGCGCTCACTATTCTGCTGGTACAGTCACTGTGTACATACATTATATTACTTATCCTGTACTGATCCTGAGTTACATCCTGTATTATACTCCAGAGCTGCGCTCACTATTCTGCTGGTACAGTCACTGTGTACATACATTACATTACTTATCGTGTATTATACTCCAGAGCTGCGCTCACTATTCTGCTGGTACAGTCACTGTGTACATACATTATATTACTTATCCTGTACTGATCCTGAGTTACATCCTGTATTATACTCCAGAACTGCGCTCACTATTCTGCTGGTGCAGTCATTGTGTACATACATTACATTACTTATCCTGTATTATACTCCAGAGCTGCGCTCACTATTCTGCTGGTGCAGTCACTGTGTACATACATTACATTACTTATCCTGTATTATACTCCAGAGCTGCACTCACTATTCTGCTGGTACACTCACTGTGTACATACATTACATTACTTATCCTGTATTATACTACAGAGCTGCGCTCACTATTCTGCTGGTGCAGTCACTGTGTACATACATTACATTACTTATCCTGTACTGATCCTGAGTTACATCCTGTATTATACTCCAGAGCTGCGCTCACTATTCTGCTGGTGCAGTCACTGTGTACATACATTACATTACTTATCCTGTACTGATCCTGAGTTACATCCTGTATTATACTCCAGAGCTGCGCTCACTATTCTGCTGGTGCAGTCACTGTGTACATACATTACATTACTTATCCTGTATTTATACTCCAGAGCTGCACTCACTATTCTGCTGGTACAGTCACTGTGTACGTACCTTACATTACTTATCCTGTACTGATCCTGAGTTACATCCTGTATTATACTCCAGAGCTGCGCTCACTATTCTGCTGGTGCAGTCACTGTGTACATACATTACATTACTTATCCTGTATTACACTCCAGAGCTGCGCTCACTATTCTGCTGGTGCAGTCACTGTGTACATACATTACATTACTTATTTTTTTTTTCCTGTATTATACTCCAGAGCTGCGCTCACTATTCTGCTGGTACAGTCACTGTGTACATACATTACATTACTTATCCTGTACTGATCCTGAGTTACATCCTGTATTATACTCCAGAGCTGCGCTCACTATTCTGCTGGTGCAGTCACTGTGTCACTTCCTACATGAGATGTCTATATATAGTCTTAGGCCGGGTTCACATCTGCGTTTGGGTTTCCGTTCAGGGAGTCCGCTTGGGGACCCCAGAACAGAAACCTATACGCATAAAAAACAAAACATGCGGAGAGGAAAGTGCTGCTTGCTTCATGCGGAAACCACACGGACCCCATTATAGTCTATGGAGTCCGCAGGTTTCCCAGGTAAACCGCTTTTTTATGCGTATAAGTTTCCATTTCAGGGGTCCCCAAGTGGAGTCCCTGAACAGGAAACCCGAACGCAGATGTGAACCGGCCCCTACATATACATAAGACACATCTCAGAATTGCAAATCCAAGTTCAGTGCAGACTTTGAGGAGCAGGGAATGCTGGGAGATTTTAGCTGTGAAGCCATTACAGTGACTGGTATGCAGAGCTGTTGATCTGTCTGATGTTATTAATACTTGCACTTTCTGCTCTTACAGTCTTATTATTTCTCCAGGTTCCTACTTGATCGCTTGCTCTTCCTTTACTGCTTTATTTCCACTTTTACTTACGATCTTTCCGTCTATTAATGCAGCAGAGAAGCGTCTCGGATTTCTCTAGCAGAGAATTATTAGGATCAGACGTCTCCGTAACCCACATTAGAATAACAATGGAAGCGCAAATGTGAACGATGGAGGAAAAGTAATTTACTAATGTCAAAGATCTTCAGATTCATTAGGAAGTATTACAGGACCAAGAGTCCGCCATGGAAGTGAAAAGTATCCGGATAGCCCAAATCTATCTATCTATCTCATATCTATCTATCTATCTATCTCATATCTATCTATCTCATATCTATCTATCTATCTATCTCATATCTATCTAGCTCATATCTATCTATCTATCTCATATCTATCTATCTATCTCATATCTATCTATCTATCTCATATCTATCTAATATCTATTTATCTCATATCTATCATCTATCTCTCTATCTCATATCTATCTATCTCATATCTATCTATCTATCTATCTATCTATCTATCTATCTATCTCATATCTATCTATCTATCTCATATCTATCTATCTCATATCTATCTATCTATCTCATATCTATCTATCTATCTATCTCATATCTATCTATCTCATATCTATCTCTCTATCTATCTCATATCTATCTATCTATCTATCTATCTATCTCATATCTATCTATCTATCTCTCTACCCATACTATCTATCTATCTCATATCTATCTCATATCTATCTATCTATCTCATATCTATCTAATATCTATTTATCTCATATCTATCATCTATCTATCTATCTATCTCTATCTATCTCATATCTATCTATCTATCTATCTATCTATCTCATATCTATCTATCTATCTCATATCTATCTATCTCATATCTATCTATCTATCTCATATCTATCTATCTCATATCTATCTCTCTATCTATCTCATATCTATCTATCTCATATCTATCTATCTATCTCTCTATCCCATATCTATCTATCTATCTCATATCTATCTCATATCTATCTATCTATCTCATATCTATCTAATATCTATTTATCTCATATCTATCATCTATCTATCTATCTATCTCTATCTATCTCATATCTATCTATCTATCTATCTATCTCATATCTATCTATCTATCTCATATCTATCTATCTCATATCTATCTATCTATCTCATATCTATCTATCTCATATCTATCTATCGATCTCATATCTATCTATCTCATTCTATCTATCTATCTCATATCTATCTATCTCCTATCTATCTATCTATCTATCTATCTATCTATCTATCTCATATCTATCTATCTATCTCATATCTATCTATCTATCTATCTCATATCTATCTCATATCTATCTATCTATCTATCTCATATCTATCTATCTATCTATCTCATATCTATCTATCTATCTATCTCATATCTATCTCATATCTATCTATCTATCTATCTCATATCTATCTATCTCATATCTATCTATCTATCTATCTATCTCATATCTATCTATCTATCTATCTATCTATCTATCTATCTATCTATCTCATATCTATCTATCTCATATCTATCTATCTATCTCCTATCTATCTATCTATCTTATATCTATCTATCTATCTCATATCTATCTATCTATCTCCTATCTATCTCATCTATCTATCTATCTATCTCATATCTATCTCCTATTTATCTATCTCATGTCTGTTCTCTGTTTCCATCTTTCTTTTTGTCTCTTTATCTTGTTCTTTTCTTCCCCTCCACCATCCGCGTCTTTATCTCCTTTCTATCTTTCCTTCTTACCTCCATATTTTATCCATATGTTCTCCCCTACTTTGTGCTGTCATGTATGACCATCATCTCCTTGTTTTCTTCCCCAGACTTGTCTTTGTTTCGTCTTTCTCTCCTTGCATCTATTTGGCGCACCTTTGATCCTTCGCGGTCACCGAGTGCTGGAACGCGTCCGGTCATGGGTCATGTATAATGAGATGCTAATGAGCCGTGTGCTGATCGGGGCCGCTCCGTGCTGACTGCGGGGCTTTGTGGTCTTTGCCGCTGACTGTACATTTAATCCATGGCCTCACCTCTGCCTGGCAGCAGATGGATCCGTAAGGGGCAGCTCCTCCCTTTGTGGCCCCCTAAGTCTCTCTAAAGTCCAAGTATCTGTTGTATTCCTATAGAGTCTATAGATCTTGTGATGTCATCAGTGGTCAGGTGCTGTGATTCTGACTCTCGTACCCATAAAGATGTGTTCAGACTATGGATTTGCAGTTTGATGTTCTGAGGATGGGACTGTTGCACATTTGGTTGTCTTCTGTAGTTTCCATGTGGGATCCTCACATCAAATACGTGCCGGATATAGCCATGTAGGTGTGAACAGCAACAAAGACAGAACATAATGGGACATGGATTTCACGCATGTTTCGGTTCTGGGATCCTTGCTAAAATTCCAATTTTTGAAGAATTTTTTAGGTTGAACGTCCTGGTGGGCCATTGGGTGTTCTGACTCCTCCAGGGATTGGGTGAGAGTTTGGCCTTGGACAGGAAGGACAGCACTCCTACATAGCGCACTCGTATGATGATGTCATCAGTTTTAACACCTATCTTGTTCCTTATGAGGTCACGGCCATGGATAGGTACATCACTCACTGGCCACGTAGCGATACCTTTCATGAATGGCCATAGAGATGAGGCCAACAATACCAGACGCCAGTCCTAGAACGTGTCTGGGGTCCTTCCTGCTTTCTTACCCCTTCCTGACACTAATATTGTGGTAAAAAATGTGCAAGTAGATAATAAATGGAATGGAAAACAGGAAGTGAAGCTCCGAGGAGATCTGGTTCAATGGGGTTAAATTATTAAATCCTTATTATTGTGTTTGGAGGGTGAAAGCGAGAGAGAGGCGGCTGAAATTATACCAACTTGTAATTAAACTTCAGCACCGGAGCAGAGGACAGAACCTCACCCCAACCCACATGTAAATCTGCACTGCGGCTCCACGTCTGCTCCACGCTCCGTCACACTCCAGGACCTATCAGCTGCTTAACTATATCACTGCCAAACAACTTATACCACAGATACCCAGGTTATACCAGCTGTACATATAGAATTATATACAGGAGATACCCAGGTTATACCAGCTGTACATATAGAATTATATACAGGAGATACCCAGGTTATTCCGGCTGTACCGATAGATTAATACGGGGCCCGGTTCCGCTGTACATATAGAATTATATACAGGAGATACCCAGGTTATACCGGCTGTACATATATCATTATATACAGGAGATACCCAGGTTATACCAGCTGTACATATAGAATTATATACAGGAGATACCCAGGTTATACCAGTTGTATATATATAATTATATACAGGAGATACCCAGGTTATACCAGCTGTACATATAGAATTATGTACAGGAGATACCCAGGTTATACCAGCTGTACATATAGAATTATATACAGGAGATACCCAGGTTATACCAGTTGTATATATATAATTATATACAGGAGATACCCGGCCCGCTCATGACGAGCCAGGTTATACCAGCTGTACATATATCATTATATACAGGAGGAGATACCCAGGTTATACCGGCTGTACATATATAATTATATACAGGAGATCCCCAGGTTATACCAGCTGTACATATATAATTATATACAGGACATACCCAGGTTATACCAGCTGTACATATATAATTATATACAGGAGATCCCCAGGTTATACCAGCTGTACATATATAATTATATACAGGAATACCCAGGTTATACCAGCTGTACATATATAATTATATACAGGAGATACCCAGGTTATACCAGCTGTACATATATATAATTATATACAGGAGATCCCCCAGGTTATACCAGCTGTACATATATAATTATATACAGGAGATCCCCCAGGTTATACCAGCTGTACATATATAATTATATACAGGAGATCCCCAGGTTATACCAGCTGTACATATATAATTATATACAGGAGATACCCAGGTTATACCAGCTGTACATATATATAATTATATACAGGAGATCCCCCCAGGTTATACCAGCTGTACATATATAATTATATACAGGAGATCCCCCAGGTTATACCGGCTGTACATATATATAATTATATACAGGAGATCCCCAGGTTATACCCGCTGTACATATATAATTATATACAGGAGATACCCAGGTTATACCAGCTGTACATATATAATTATATACAGGAGATACCCAGGTTATACCAGCTGTACATATAGAATTATATACAGGAGATACCCAGGTTCTACCGGCTGTACATATATAATTATATACAGGAGATCCCCAGGTTATACCAGCTGTACATATATCACTATATACAGGGGATACCCAGGTTATATCTGCTGTACATATATCACTATATACAGGGGATACCCAGGTTATACCAGCTGTACATATATCACTATATACAGGGGATACCCAGGTTATACCAGCTGTACATATATAATTATATACAGGAGATACCCAGGATATACCAGCTGTACATATATCATTATATACAGGAGATACCCAGATTATACCGGCTGTACATATATCCCTATATACAGGAGATACCCAGGTTATACCGGCTGTCATATATAATTATATACAGGACATACCCAGGTTATACCGGCTGTACATATAGAATTATATACAGGAGATACCCAGGTTATACCAGCTGTACATATAGAATTATATACAGGAGATACCCAGGTTATACCAGCTGTACATATATAATTATATACAGGAGATACCCAGGTTATACCAGCTGTACATATATAATTATATACAGGAGATACCCAGGTTATACCAGCTGTACATATAGAATTATATACAGGAGATACCCAGGTTATACCAGCTGTACATATAGAATTATATACAGGAGATACCCAGGTTATACCAGCTGTACATATATAATTATATACAGGAGATCCCCAGGTTATACCAGCTGTACATATATAATTATATACAGGAGATATCCAGGTTATACCGGCTGTACATATATCATTATATACAGGAGATATCCAGGTTCGGCTGTACATATATCATTATATACAGGAGATCCCCAGGTTATACCGGCTGTACATATATAATTATATACAGGAGATATCCAGGTTATACCAGCTGTACATATATAATTATATACAGGAAATACCCAGGTTATACCGGCTGTACATATATCATTATATACAGGAGATCCCCAGGTTATACCAGCTGTACATATATAATTATATACAGGAGATATCCAGGTTATACCAGCTGTACATATAGAATTATATACAGGAGATACCCAGGTTATACCAGCTGTACATATAGAATTATATACAGGAGATCCCCAGGTTATACCAGCACAGTCTATATCGGAGTTGTACTTGATGGAGTTAAGAGCGTGCAGTATTTTCCGTCTCGCTGACAGACATGGCGCACATCGCTGTCCAGTAATCACAATCCCCTCCACTCCCTCCGACCCTGAATCAATATGAGCGAGTTAATCAGGCCGGGTACACGCACACTTCTGATCGTTCAATCACCGCTGCGAGCGGCTCCGCCAGGGCTGAGAACACCGACACAAGGAGGCAAAATATTAACCAGCGTCTTAAAAAATGACCCGTGTCTCAGAAGTGACAGCGGGAAAAGTGGCGCCCATAAAATACAGCTGGAAAGAGGGGGCGGGGGGGTGATCTACAGCGCAACCGGCCTGCGAATAGCAAGGGTTAACTGAGAAGAGAGGATACAATGTATCTAAGAGTGGATACTATAACACTGCAATGTTGTATCCCATAGCAACCAGGTGTGAGACATTCTTCACCATCTCTGCTGGCTGTCACTGACTGGCATTGCCTGTCTATATCCTGAGTCACTGCAGGACTTTTCTCTGCGCCATTTCAGGCGGACCCCATTATAGGCTATTATAGTTTTTTTAAGGTTTCCGTTTTTTAGGCCCCTAAGTGGACCTGTAGAACGGAAACCCAAACGCTAGATTGAACCTGGCGTCAATCATTCTCACAGCTGAGGGTTTGTTACAATTGTATCCAGTATAGACAGTCCTCTGCCAACTAAGCACAAGTGCAGGACAAATCTCTCCTGTCCTGATAGTTTGTTACAGTGTATCAGTGCAGGGTTATTGACACACAGAGGATGTCTAGTCAATTGTAACAAACCCTCAGCTGTGAGATGTATTAGGTATGGCAGATTCCTGCCGGAATCTTAGTAACCTCTGTATTATAGACATGGCGGTATCGACGCTGTCATCGCTTCGTGTCACCTCATGTTCTCGTCTCTTGCCTCAGGTTATGACTTTCATAGAAGGAAAGAAAACGTGAAAATGTAATCGCTAAAAATAAGGTGACGCGGAAAACGTGCAAATGACTTTTTTACAAGTGTGAATGACGCGGTGCGGGCGCGACATACCATAAAACCAGAAACCGCCAACTGGAGGAGGACCGGAGTAATGGGCAAAGACATGGCAGATCCTGGGGGGTCTAAGGAGACTAATAGAGAGGACGGTCCTAACCTACTGCCCCCGGGGGACTATAACCCTGCCCAAAATAAAGGGGGAGCCGTCCTGGGGGGATGTGGTGGAACTGGGGGCGCAACATGAATCCCCAGTGCAAAATCTGAACCAGACCCCCCCCCAACTAGAATGAACTGCCTATAGTACTGGTGCCCTCATATTGGGAAGAGTCACCTTATTGGCCCTCCTCAAGCTCCTTGGTCTGGGCGCACCCCCTGCACTTTCTCAGGTTATTTCCCTGTCTTTGGGCGCCGTCTCGTCTACGTGGCCTCCTATAGGGTGATCTATAGATATGACTTCTGGCACTGGGGCCCCCACTCTCCTTTATAGCGGTGACTTCTGGCACTGGGGCCCCCACTCTCCTTTATAGCGGTGACTTCTGGCACTGGGGCCCCCACTCTCCTCTATAGTGATGACTTCTGGCACTGGGGCCCCCACTCTCCTATAGCGATGACTTCTGGCACTGGGGCCCCCACTCTCCTCTATAGCGATGACTTCTGGCACTGGGGCCCCCACTCTCTATAGCGATGACTTCTGGCCCTGGGGCCCCCACTCTCCTCTATAGCGATGACTTCTGGCACTGGGGCCCCCACTCTCTATAGCGATGACTTCTGGCACTGGGGCCCCCACTCTCCTCTATAGCGATGGCTTCTGGCACTGGGGCCCCCACTCTCCTCTATAGAGATGACTTCTGGCACTGGGGCCCCCACTCTCCTATAGCGATGACTTCTGGCCCTGGGGCCCCCAATCTCCCTTATAGCGATGACTTCTGGCACTGGGGCCCCCACTCTCCTCTATAGCGATGACTTCTGGCACTGGGGCCCCCACTCTCCTCTATAGAGATGACTTCTGGCACTGGGGCCCCCACTCTCTATAGCGATGACTTCTGGCACTGGGGCCCCCACTCTCCTCTATAGCGATGACTTCTGGCACTGGGGCCCCCACTCTCCTCTATAGAGATGACTTCTGGCACTGGGGCCCCCACTCTCCTCTATAGCGATGACTTCTGGCACTGGGGCCCCCACTCTCAAAAGAAATGATTTCTGGCACTGGGGCCCCCACCCTATAGCGATGACTTCTGGCACTGGGGCCCCGCCGCCTCTAAGGATGACTTCTGGCACTGGGGCCCCCACTCTCTATAGCGATGACTTCTGGCACTGGGGCCCCCACTCTCTATAGCGATGGCTTCTGGCACTGGGGCCCCCACTCTCCTTTATAGCGATGACTTCTGGCACTGGGGCCCCCACTCTCCTCTATAGCGATGACTTCTGGCACTGGGGCCCCCACTCTCCTCTATAGCGATGACTTCTGGCACTGGGGCCCCCACTCTCCTCTATAGCGATGACTTCTGGCATTGGGGCCCCCACTCTCCTCTATAGAGATGACTTCTGGCACTGGGGCCCCCACTCTCCTCTATAGCGATGACTTCTGGCACTGGGGCCCCCACTCTCCTCTATAGCGATGACTTCTGGCACTGGGGCCCCCACTCTCCTCTATAGCGATGGCTTCTGGCACTGGGGCCCCCACTCTCTATAGCGATGACTTCTGGCACTGGGGCCCCCACTCTCCTCTATAGCGATGACTTCTGGCACTGGGGCCCCCACTCTCCTCTATAGCGATGACTTCTGGCACTGGGGCCCCCACTCTCCTCTATAGCGATGGCTTCTGGCACTGGGGCCCCCACTCTCCTCTATAGCCATGGCTTCTGGCACTGGGGCCCCCACTCTCCTCTATAGCGATGACTTCTGGCACTGGGGCCCCCACTCTCCTCTATAGCGATGACTTCTGGCACTGGGGCCCCCACTCTCCTCTATAGCGATGACTTCTGGCACTGGGGCCCCCACTCTCCTCTATAGCGATGACTTCTGGCACTGGGGCCCCCACTCTCTATAGCGATGACTTCTGGCACTGGGGCCCTCACTCTCTATAGCGATGACTTCTGGCACTGGGGCCCCTACTCTCCTCTATAGAGCTTAGGTAAAAAAACAAAAACAACAACACCAAGCGCACATAGGGTAATATTGTTTTTACAAAAAGTTGAATGACACAATGTAAATTGTGTTCAGAAAACGTGGGAAGAATAAAGTGACTAGGACGTGTCCACTAATAAAGGTTGAGATTAGGTGGATAAAGTGGTAGAGTGGGTCCACAATGCGTGGGCATACACCTGAATGGGTATAGTGTATATCAATACCCCCTCAGTTGATTAGCCCACTAGTAGTGGATTGGCCACAGTGTAGATAAGCTCTCACCTTGAATGGTTAGGTATGGTATAATGTCGTATATTTTAGTGGAATGGTCCAAACTATGTCACAGGATGAGGGAGCAGCGGGACATCTAGGCGTCAGGATCTCCTGGATCCAAACGGTATTCCAAATGTAGAAATGCTAGGAGTGACTCCAAAAAAAGAGAGGTAGGGGACCGCGCTTCACCAAGGTTGCTTTAATAAACTCTAAAACACAACGCGTTTTGAGGATCAATGGTCCTCTTTATCAAGTGTACAAGAGACTGGTTAGAAAAGGAAATAAACATGAACAAGTAAGAATAGAAAAACAAATAATGTTCATCAAATAATCAATGTGAAATAAAATAATAATAATAATAATACACATATACAGTACTTATAAATTGATTAAAACTGAGAAAAGTGGCTATGAATGTGTATCAACCACAATATGAATTATTTAAAGGCTATGTGTAATAAATAAGGCGGACAATAAATTAACAATTAAAATCGTATAAAAAATGAAAACAATTAAGAGAAATATTTATAAATGTGGGTAACATTAACAATATTGAGTATAAAGGAATGTTAATAAGTAACAAAGATATGAATAAATATCAAAAGAGATACATAGATAGTAACAGAGATACGGAAAATAAATAAATCATGAATTGCCAATGGTAATAGAATCTGGTACTTGGAGATTATTAAAACATGGGTAAAAGTGTGTGTGAGGAGTTGTGGAGGTTGGTACAAAAAGAAAAAAAAATATATATATATAAAATAAAGACTGGGAAAGTAGTGTTTGGAACTTACCAGCCTCAAAGGGTTAGCTGTATTTGTAAATGCGGGTAACATGAAGGAAAACAAAGACTGGGAAAGTAGTGTTTGGAACTTACCAGCCTGGAGGGGTTAGCTGTAAAAAGCAGAAGTGTGTGGTAGGACCATTTACTTGGGGGTTTATATAGGTATACCTGGCCAGGACTGCCCATATTAGGGGAGGAGTTCTGATCAGAAGAAAAAAAAAATTGTACTGGTGATGCAGATTTCAAAATACAGAGTAAAATCCTAACCCAACGATTTCAAGAGAAATATTATCCGAAAAGGATTATCCAAGCAGCAGAATCAAAAGCACAATCCTTGACCCAGTCCGATTGTCTGATTCCCTCTGAGAAAAATAATGTTAGAGGGTTCGGACATAATTTTATCACTACCTATAATAATGCACATAATAGGATCAGAATGATTCTTGATAATCACTGGCCAATACTCCTCAATGATCCACTACTCAAACCCAATATCCCCTCCAAACCATCCATCACCTTCAGAAGAGCCAAGACTTTAAAAAATCTCTTGGCCCCAAGTAAACTCAGATCTCTGACCAAGCCCAAGGATCTAAGCTCCATGCACTTACAAACAAATGGCGTATTTAAATGTAAACATAAGAAATGTAAATGCTGCAATACAATCAATCATTTAGCAAAAGACATCACTAGCGTTGTCACGGGTGAAACTTTTCAGATCAAGCATTCTTTAGATTGTTCTTCTTCCTACGTTATTTATGTCCTTGAATGCCCTTGTGGACTTCAGTACATAGGCCGAACCATTAGACCACTAAGAGAAAGACTGAATAATCATAGGTCTAATGTACAGAATGGTTACCTCAAGCATAGTGTTTGGAAACATGCTTTATTGGTACACAATTCCAGCTTTAATGGGTTTAAAATCCCACCATTAGACCATATTCCTACACATATCAATAATAGGTTTGATAAACTAAAAAGAAAAGAAATGTACTGGATATTCAAATTTAATTCACTGACACCAGCTGTTCTCAATGAAGCACTTGAATCTGTATGGGGACGAGACTTTTTTTTTTTTTTTTTTTTTTTTTTTTTTTAACTTGTTACTTATAACACCTTCTATTCAAATTGAGTTCATCTGGAGGTACCCAGCGCACCGACCACCACTTATGGAGGCACTCAGTTGATATATATTTACACCTTTGACACCTATACCATTTTCTCATATCATTTATATTTATCCTTTTTTTTTTTTTTTTTTTTTCCTCCCTCCCCCCCCCCTATTGGGCGTCCTGGCCAGGTTTACCTATACCCCCGTAAATGGTCCTACCACACCTCCACAGACTCCTCCAGGCGGGTCCACACACTTTTACCCAGTTTGTTTTATATATATCTAATATATATTTTTTTTTTTTTTTCTTTGACCAAGTACCACACACACTTACCCATGTTTTTTTAATCTCCAAGTCCAGATTCTATTACCATTGGCAATTCATGATTTATTTATTTTCCGTATCTCTGTTACTATCTATGTATCTCTTTTGATATTTATTCATATCTTTGTTACTTATTAACTTTCCTTTATACTCAATATTGTTAATGTTACCCACATTTATAAATATTTCTCTTAATTGTTTTCATTTTTTATACGATTTTAATTGTTAATTTATTGTCCGCCTTATTTATTACACATAGCCTTTAAATAATTCATATTGTGGTTCATACACATTCATAGCCACTTTTCTCAGTTTTAATCAATTTATAAGTACTGTATATGTATTATTATTATTCTTATTATTTTATTTCACATTGATTATTTGATGAACATTATCTGTTTTTCTATTCTTATTTGTTCATGTTTATTTCCTTTTTTAACCAGTCTCTTGTACACTTGATAAAGAGGACCATTGATCCTCAAAACGCGTTGTGTTTTAGAGTTTATTAAAGCAACCTTGGTGAAGCGCGGTCCCCTACCTCTCTTTTTTTGGAGTCACTCCTACCATTTCTACACTCTCCTCTATAGAGATGACTTCTGGCACTGGGGCCCCCACTCTCTTCTATAGCGATGGCTTCTGGCACTGGGGCCCCCACTCTCTCTATAGCGATGGCTTCTGGCACTGGGGCCCCCACTCTCCTCTATAGCGATGACTTCTGGCCCTGGGGCCCCCACTCTCCTCTATAGCGATGGCTTCTGGCACTGGGGCCCCCACTCTCCCTATAGCGATGACTTCTGGCACTGGGGCCCCCACTCTCTATAGCGATGACTTCTGGCACTGGGGCCCCCACTCTCCTCTACAGCGATGACTTCTGGCACTGGGGCCCCCACTCTCCTCTATAGCGATGGCTTCTGGCACTGGGGCCCCCACTCTCTTCTATAGCGATGGCTTCTGGCACTGGGGCCCCCACTCTCTATAGCGATGACTTCTGGCCCTGGGGCCCCCACTCTCCTCTATAGCGATGGCTTCTGGCACTGGGGCCCCCACTCTCTATAGCGATGACTTCTGGCACTGGGGCCCCCACTCTCCTATAGCGATGACTTCTGGCACTGGGGCCCCCACTCTCCTCTATAGCGATGACTTCTGGCACTGGGGCCCCCACTCTCCTCTATAGCGATGACTTCTGGCCCTGGGGCCCCCACTCTCCTCTATAGCGATGACTTCTGGCACTGGGGCCCCCACTCTCCTCTATAGCGATGACTTCTGGCACTGGGGCCCCCACTCTCCTCTATAGCGATGACTTCTGGCACTGGGGCCCCCACTCTCCTCTATAGCGATGACTTCTGGCACTGGGGCCCCCACTCTCCTCTATAGCGATGACTTCTGGCACTGGGGCCCCCACTCTCCTCTATAGCGATGGCTTCTGGCACTGGGGCCCCCACTCTCCCATAGCGATGGCTTCTGGCACTGGGGCCCCCACTCTCTATAGCGATGACTTCTGGCACTGGGGCCCCCACTCTCCTATAGCGATGGCTTCTGGCACTGGGGCCCCCACTCTCTCATAGCGATGACTTCTGGCACTGGGGCCCCCACTCTCCTCTATAGCGATGACTTCTGGCACTGGGGCCCCCACTCTCTATAGCAATGACTTCTGGCCCTGGGGCCCCCACTCTCCTCTATAGCGATGACTTCTGGCACTGGGGCCCCCACTCTCCTCTATAGCGATGACTTCTGGCACTGGGGCCCCCACTCTCCTCTATAGCGATGCGACTTCTGGCACTGGGGCCCCCACTCTCCTCTATAGCGATGACTTCTGGCACTGGGGCCCCCACTCTCCTCTATAGCGATGACTTCTGGCACTGGGGCCCCCACTCTCCTATAGCGATGACTTCTGGCACTGGGGCCCCCACTCTCTATAGCGATGACTTCTGGCACTGGGGCCCCCACTCTCCTCTATAGCGATGGCTTCTGGCACTGGGGCCCCCACTCTCTATAGCGATGACTTCTGGCACTGGGGCCCCCACTCTCTATAGCGATGACTTCTGGCACTGGGGCCCCCACTCTCCTATAGCGATGACTTCTGGCACTGGGGCCCCCACTCTCCTATAGCAATGACTTCTGGCACTGGGGCCCCCACTCCTCTATAGCGATGACTTCTGGCACTGGGGCCCCCACTCTCCTCTATAGCGATGACTTCTGGCACTGGGGCCCCCACTCTCCTCTATAGCGATGGCTTCTGGCACTGGGGCCCCCACTCTCCTCTATAGCGATGGCTTCTGGCACTGGGGCCCCCACTCTCTATAGCGATGACTTCTGGCACTGGGGCCCCCACTCTCTATAGCGATGACTTCTGGCACTGGGGCCCCCACTCTCTACAGCGATGACTTCTGGCACTGGGGCCCCCACTCTCCTCTATAGCGATGACTTCTGGCACTGGGGCCCCCACTCTCCTCTATAGCGATGGCTTCTGGCACTGGGGCCCCCACTCTCCTATAGCGATGACTTCTGGCACTGGGGCCCCCACTCTCTATAGCGATGACTTCTGGCACTGGGGCCCCCACTCTCCTCTATAGCGATGACTTCTGGCACTGGGGCCCCCACTCTCCTCTATAGCGATGACTTCTGGCCCTGGGGCCCCCACTCTCCTCTATAGCTATGACTTCTGGCACTGGGGCCCCCACTCTCCTCTATAGCGATGACTTCTGGCACTGGGGCCCCCACTCTCCTCTATAGCGATGACTTCTGGCACTGGGGCCCCCACTCTCCTCTATAGCGATGACTTCTGGCCCTGGGGCCCCCACTCTCCTCTATAGCGATGACTTCTGGCACTGGGGCCCCCACTCTCTATAGCGATGACTTCTGGCACTGGGGCCCCCACTCTCCTCTATAGCGATGACTTCTGGCACTGGGGCCCCCACTCTCCTCTATAGCGATGACTTCTGGCACTGGGGCCCCCACTCTCTCTATAGCGATGACTTCTGGCACTGGGGCCCCCACTCTCCTCTATAGCGATGACTTCTGGCACTGGGGCCCCCACTCTCCTCTATAGCGATGACTTCTGGCACTGGGGCCCCCACTCTCTATAGCGATGACTTCTGGCACTGGGGCCCCCACTCTCTATGCGAGGGCGATGGCTTCTGGCACTGGGGCCCCCACTCTCTATAGCGATGACTTCTGGCACTGGGGCCCCCACTCTCTATAGCGATGACTTCTGGCACTGGGGCCCCCACTCTCCTCTATAGCGATGACTTCTGGCACTGGGGCCCCCCCCTCTAAGCGATGCCTGGCACTGGGGCCCCCACCTCTATAGCGATGACTTCTGGCACTGGGGCCCCCACTCTCCTCTATAGCGATGACTTCTGGCACTGGGGCCCCCACTCTCCTCTATAGCGATGACTTCTGGCACTGGGGCCCCCACTCTCTATAGCGATGACTTCTGGCACTGGGGCCCCCACTCTCCTATAGCGATGACTTCTGGCACTGGGGCCCCCACTCTCCTCTATAGCGATGGCTTCTGGCACTGGGGCCCCCACTCTCTATAGCGATGACTTCTGGCACTGGGGCCCCCACTCTCTATAGCGATGACTTCTGGCACTGGGGCCCCCACTCTCTATAGCGATGACTTCTGGCACTGGGGCCCCCACTCTCTATAGCGATGACTTCTGGCACTGGGGCCCCCACTCTCTATAGCGATGACTTCTGGCACTGGGGCCCCCACTCTCCTCTATAGCGATGACTTCTGGCACTGGGGCCCCCACTCTCCTTCTATAGCGATGGCTTCTGGCACTGGGGCCCCCACTCTCCTCTATAGCGATGGCTTCTGGCACTGGGGCCCCCACTCTCTATAGCGATGACTTCTGGCACTGGGGCCCCCACTCTCCTATAGCGATGACTTCTGGCACTGGGGCCCCCACTCTCCTACAGCGATGACTTCTGGCACTGGGGCCCCCACTCTCCTCTATAGCGATGACTTCTGGCACTGGGGCCCCCACTCTCCTCTATAGCGATGACTTCTGGCACTGGGGCCCCCACTCTCCTGGGCCCCCCTCATAGCGATGGCTTCTGGCACTGGGGCCCCCACTCTCCTCTATAGCGATGACTTCTGGCACTGGGGCCCCCACTCTCCTCTATAGCGATGACTTCTGGCACTGGGGCCCCCACTCTCTATAGCGATGGCTTCTGGCACTGGGGCCCCCACTCTCTATAGCGATGACTTCTGGCACTGGGGCCCCCACTCTCCTCTATAGCGATGACTTCTGGCACTGGGGCCCCCACTCTCCTCTATAGCGATGACTTCTGGCACTGGGGCCCCCACTCTCTATAGCGATGACTTCTGGCACTGGGGCCCCCACTCTCCTCTATAGCGATGACTTCTGGCACTGGGGCCCCCACTCTCCTCTATAGCGATGACTTCTGGCACTGGGGCCCCCACTCTCCTCTATAGCGATGACTTCTGGCACTGGGGCCCCCACTCTCCTCTATAGCGATGACTTCTGGCACTGGGGCCCCCACTCTCCTCTATAGCGATGACTTCTGGCACTGGGGCCCCCACTCTCTATAGCGATGACTTCTGGCACTGGGGCCCCCACTCTCCTCTATAGCGATGGCTTCTGGCACTGGGGCCCCCACTCTCCTCTATAGCGATGACTTCTGGCACTGGGGCCCCCACTCTCCTCTATAGCGATGGCTTCTGGCTGGGGCCCCACCCTGCGTGACTGGGGCCCCCACTCTCCTCTATAGCGATGACTTCTGGCACTGGGGCCCCCACTCTCTATAGCGATGACTTCTGGCACTGGGGCCCCCACTCTCCTCTCTAGCGATGACTTCTGGCACTGGGGCCCCCACTCTCTATAGCGATGACTTCTGGCACTGGGGCCCCCACTCTCCTCTATAGCGATGACTTCTGGCACTGGGGCCCCCACTCTCTATAGCGATGACTTCTGGCACTGGGGCCCCCACTCTCCTCTATAGCGATGACTTCTGGCACTGGGGCCCCCACTCTCTATAGCGATGACTTCTGGCACTGGGGCCCCCACTCTCTCATAGCGATGACTTCTGGCACTGGGGCCCCCACTCTCCTCTATAGCGATGGCTTCTGGCACTGGGGCCCCCACTCTCCTCTATAGCGATGACTTCTGGCACTGGGGCCCCCACTCTCTATAGCGATGACTTCTGGCACTGGGGCCCCCACTCTCTCATAGCGATGACTTCTGGCACTGGGGCCCCCACTCTCCTCTATAGCGATGACTTCTGGCACTGGGGCCCCCACTCTCCTCTATAGCGATGACTTCTGGCACTGGGGCCCCCACTCTCTATAGCGATGGCTTCTGGCACTGGGGCCCCCACTCTCTATAGCGATGACTTCTGGCACTGGGGCCCCCACTCTCTATAGCGATGACTTCTGGCACTGGGGCCCCCACTCTCCTCTATAGCGATGACTTCTGGCACTGGGGCCCCCACTCTCCTCTATAGCGATGACTTCTGGCCCTGGGGCCCCCACTCTCCTCTATAGCGATGACTTCTGGCACTGGGGCCCCCACTCTCCTCTATAGCGATGACTTCTGGCACTGGGGCCCCCACTCTCTATAGCGATGACTTCTGGCACTGGGGCCCCCACTCTCTATAGCGATGACTTCTGGCACTGGGGCCCCCACTCTCCTATAGCGATGACTTCTGGCACTGGGGCCCCCACTCTCTATAGCGATGACTTCTGGCACTGGGGCCCCCACTCTCTAGGATGTTTGGCTGGGGCCCCACTCTCTATAGGGTGACTTCTGGCACTGGGGCCCCCACTCTCCTCTATAGCGATGGCTTCTGGCACTGGGGCCCCCACTCTCCTCTATAGCGATGACTTCTGGCACTGGGGCCCCCACTCTCCTCTATAGCGATGGCTTCTGGCACTGGGGCCCCCACTCTCCTCTATAGCGATGACTTCTGGCACTGGGGCCCCCACTCTCTATAGCGATGACTTCTGGCACTGGGGCCCCCACTCTCCTCTATAGCGATGACTTCTGGCACTGGGGCCCCCACTCTCCTCTATAGCGATGACTTCTGGCACTGGGGCCCCCACTCTCTATAGCGATGGCTTCTGGCACTGGGGCCCCCACTCTCCTCTATAGCGATGGCTTCTGGCACTGGGGCCCCCACTCTCTATAGCGATGACTTCTGGCACTGGGGCCCCCACTCTCCTCTATAGCGATGACTTCTGGCACTGGGGCCCCCCACTCCTCTCTATAGCGATGACTTCTGGCACTGGGGCCCCCACTCTCTATAGCGATGACTTCTGGCACTGGGGCCCCCACTCTCCTCTATAGCGATGACTTCTGGCACTGGGGCCCCCACTCTCTATAGCGATGACTTCTGGCACTGGGGCCCCCACTCTCCTCTATAGCGATGACTTCTGGCACTGGGGCCCCCACTCTCTATAGCGATGGCTTCTGGCACTGGGGCCCCCCCTACCTCTCTATAGCGCTGACTTCTGGCACTGGGGCCCCCACTCTCCTCTATAGAGATGACTTCTGGCACTGGGGCCCCCACTCTCCTCTATAGCGATGACTTCTGGCACTGGGGCCCCCCACTCCTCTATAGCGATGGCTTCTGGCACTGGGGCCCCCACTCTCCCTATAGCGATGACTTCTGGCACTGGGGCCCCTGGGAGCCATCACTCAGGCTATAGCACATGCAGCACTACCTGGAGTCCCACCGATTATAATGAGAGTCTGATGGATTGATGCGGAAGCCGAGAGATTTGCTTTGTGAGCTGATCTGCGCTCCTGGAGGATTGCCTGTCACCGGCGCCGCGCCTTACAGGGTTACGGCCAGGAATTAATCATGAGACGGCCCCCCCCCCCCCCCCCCCCCCCCCCCCCCAACCCCACGGCCCCGACGCCAGACCTGGCCAGCGTGGCCCTCGAGCCTGCCGGGGGGTCCAGCAGCCCGGGGAGGCAGACACTCTGCAAGTCTGAACAGGCAATCCACATGGTGCCGGACTGTCCCCTCACCATGAAGGGCCCTACACAGCAGCCAGGGGACTTCAGGAGAGGAGTGTGCTGACCTAAGAGAGGCCAGGGTGAGCGTACATGTGCGAGGAGCAGGGCCCCAGCGTCAGAGTTTTCAGCAGCGGAGTGTGCTGACCTTTGGGGAGGTCACAGGGTGAGGTTACATAGTGGAGGAGCAGGCACCCTGCAGTCTGAACATGGCAAGGGGTGTGCTGATATATGCAGGACTGTCCCCGGAGGGACTGACAGCCTATAGGGGGCGGCACAGGGTGAGAGTCAAGTGGGAGGAGCAGGGCCCCAGCAGCACAGAGGACTTCAGGAGAGGAGTGTGCTGATCTTATAGAGGGGGGGGGGGGGGGGGGGGGAGGGTCACAGGGTGAGAGTTACATAGTGGGAGGAGCAGGTCCCCAGCAGCACAGAGTATTTCAGGAGAGGAGTGTGCTGATCTTATAGAGGAGGTCACAGGGTGAGAGTTACATAGTGGGAGGAGCAGGGTCCCCAGCAGTACAGAGTATTTCAGGAGAGGAGTGTGCTGATCTTAGGGGAGGGGGCTAGGGGAGGAGGCACAGAGGAGGTCACAGGGTGAGAGTTACATAGTGGGAGGAGCAGGATCCCCAGCAGTACAGAGTATTTCAGGAGAGGAGTGTGCTGATCTTATAGAGGAGGTCACAGGGTGAGAGTTACATAGTGGGAGGAGCAGGTCCCCAGCAGTACAGAGTATTTCAGGAGAGGAGTGTGCTGATCTTATAGGGAGGTCACAGGGTGAGAGTTACATAGTGGGAGGAGCAGGGTCCCCAGCAGTACAGAGTATTTCAGGAGAGGAGTGTGCTGATCTTATAGTGGAGGTCACAGGGTGAGAGTTACATAGTGGGAGGAGCAGGGCCCCAGCAGTACAGAGTATTTCAGGAGAGGAGTGTGCTGATCTTATAGAGGAGGTCACAGGGTGAGAGTTACATAGTGGGAGGAGCAGGGTCCCCAGCAGTACAGAGTATTTCAGGAGAGGAGTGTGCTGATCTTATAGAGGAGGTCACAGGGTGAGAGTTACATAGTGGGAGGAGCAGGGTCCCCAGCAGCACAGAGTATTTCAGGAGAGGAGTGTGCTGATCTTATAGGGGAGGTCACAGGGTGAGAGTTACATAGTGGGAGGAGCAGGGTCCCCAGCAGTACAGAGTATTTCAGGAGAGGAGTGTGCTGATCTTATAGAGGTCACAGGGTGAGAGTTACATAGTGGGAGGAGCAGGGTCCCCAGCAGCACAGAGTATTTCAGGAGAGGAGTGTGCTGATCTTATAGGGGAGGTCACAGGGTGAGAGTTACATAGTGGGAGGAGCAGGTCCCCAGCAGTACAGAGTATTTCAGGAGAGGAGTGTGCTGATCTTATAGAGGAGGTCACAGGGTGAGAGTTACATAGTGGGAGGAGCAGGGTCCCCAGCAGTACAGAGTATTTCAGGAGAGGAGTGTGCTGATCTTATAGGGAGGTCACAGGGTGAGAGTTACATAGTGGGAGGAGCAGGGTCCCCAGCAGTACAGAGTATTTCAGGAGAGGAGTGTGCTGATGTTATAGAGGAGGTCACAGGGTGAGAGTTACATAGTGGGAGGAGCAGGGTCCCCAGCAGCACAGAGTATTTCAGGAGAGGAGTGTGCTGACCTTATAGGGGGGGTCACAGGGTGGGGGTTACATAGTGGGAGGGGGAGCGGTCCCCAGCAGTACAGAGTATTTCAGGAGAGGAGGTGCTGATCTTATAGGGAGGTCACAGGGTGAGAGTTACATAGTGGGAGCAGCAGGGTCCCCAGCAGCACAGAGTATTTCAGGAGAGGAGTGTGCTGACCTTATAGGGGAGGTCACAGGGTGAGAGTTACATAGTGGGAGGAGCAGGGTCCCCAGCAGCACAGAGTATTTCAGGACATGGTGTGATCTTGTGTGAGGGCAATGACCTGTCTATTCATATAAAGATGTTAGTGAGGACAAGCCGCAGGGGATGATGGGATGTCATGCAGAACAGGGCAGCCTGCTGGGAGTTGTAGTTGTATATGTGGACTGAAGTATTTTGCAGGAAGCAAGGGGTTAACCGGCGCCACCTGTGGACTGTGCTGCCCCGTCCATCTGCCTGGCAGAGACAATGTCACTTCTTCCTGACAAGCGGATCTATCAGAGGCATCGGAGAAAGGAGGAAAAATAGAGCCGATCCATTATTCAACATGAAGAATGCAAATTAGGAAAAAATGTAATGATCATTTTCCCCGGCCCCCCCCCCCCCCCCCGCCTCCATCTGAGGGGCCACTGACAGGCCTTGCATAATTCCAGAACAGCCTCAGGGCAGATGCTGGCACAGACGCTTTGTCTATATATTATTGATGCAGAAAAATTTCCCAGCACTTTTACAAAAGACAACAAACGGGCGGCTGCGACAGCGGCTTTATGGCGAAGGATCGGGGATCGCAGATAAATGGAACAAAATGGGGGCCGGATGAAACAAACAAAAAACAAGAACAGTGTAATGGCCTGAAGATTGGGCTCTAGTCACGTCCACTGCTGTGTGCACTAGTGACCAGCATGGGGAGCCAGAGGCAAAGATCATACAGTGCAATGTACAATTATCACCAGCAGGTGGCACCAGAAAGACCATACAGTGCAATGTACAACAAACACCAGCAGGTGGCACCAGACAGATCATACAGTGCAGTGTACATATATCACCAGCAGGTGGCACCAGACAGACCATACAGTGCAGTGTACAACAAACACCAGCAGGTGGCACCAGACAGATCATACAGTGCAGTGTACATATATCACCAGCAGGTGGCACCAGACAGACCATACAGTGCAGTGTACAACAAACACCAGCAGGTGGCACCAGACAGATCATACAGTGCAGTGTACATATATCACCAGCAGGTGGCACCAGACAGACCATACAGTGCAGTGTACAACAAACACCAGCAGGTGGCACCAGACAGATCATACAGTGCAGTGTACACTTATCACCAGCAGGTGGCACCAGACAGATCATACAGTGCAATGTACAACAAACACCAGCAGGTGGCACCAGACAGATCATACAGTGCAATGTACACTTATCACCAGCAGGTGGCACCAGACAGATCATACAGTGCAGTGTACACTTATCACCAGCAGGTGGCACCATAGGCAAATACGGTAAAACGACTTACTGAGCACATTAGTGACCAGCAGGTGGCAGTAAATCCAAAGAATATACATTAGTAACCAGCAGGGGCCCCAGGTACACTGATATCCAGAAGGGGGCGCTTTAGTTATAGTCGCATAACCAGATCTGTAGTAAACCTGCCATAACAAGAACTACAGGGCCCAGCCTGACTCTCATCAGCCCGTACCTCACAGGGAATGGCAGTGTACATGTCGCTCAGTGTCAGTAGGGCCTCCGATGTCCTACTGCAGACCCCTCATGCCTGCTGACAGTTTCCACCTGATTGATGACACTTTCTGCTCCTGTATAAATGATGTTCTCTATTCACAATAGAAAAATAAATCAGAAAGTGAAATAGAGGGCGAGAGCGCCACCCGCAGGGCACACTGGGTATGACACGTCAGAGTAGATCTGGAGGGGGCTCCTGTGACTGAGGGTCTCCTAGCAGGGGCGGTATTACCACTATAGCAGCCATATTGTCTGATACTGGGTCGCCGACCTTAGGATTGCTGGCCCTATTTATTTACCGATCCCGACTCCTGCTCACGGCCGTCTCCTCTCCTCCTTCAGCCCTCCAGGGGGCGCCGTGCGTCCCACGTCACACGCTGACACCCACGCGGTGCACAAGCCATCCTAGAGAAGCGGAGGCGGCCGAGGTTTCACAAGGTTCGTTTCGCATTTTTTTTCTTTGGACGGAACACGAAACTGCTCTTATTACCCTGTGGGGTCCGATTGGAGCCCCCCGAGGGTTAAGGGGGGTGACCAAACATAACTGACTGCGTCACTCACCTCTCCTGGGCCTCTTCAATGACGTCACAGACTACTGAGGCCTGTAATTGGGTCAGAATGACTCATAACCCACGTGATGGTCTGTGATGTCATTGAAGAGGTTGGAAGCCGGAGCCCAGGAGAGGTGAGTAACACAGTTATGTTTGTTCACCCCCTCCCTCCCACCGGGCCTCTGATCAGAGCCCAGAGTATAATAATAGTTTGTGGGTGCTGAACCCCAAAATTTTCAGGAGTTGACCAAACCCAAAATTTTTGTATAATTTGGAACGAACACCCAGGGGCCACTATGGGACATTATACTGTGTGGAGGGGCCACTATGGGACATTATACTGTGTGGAGGGGCCACTATGGGGCATTATACTGTGTGGAGGGGCCACTATGGGACATTATACTGTGTGGAGGGGCCACTGTGGGGGGGCCCTTGGGACATTATCTGTGTGGAGGGGCCACTACGGGACATTATACTGTGTGGAGGGGCCACTACGGGACATTATACTGTGTGGAGGGGCCACTATGGGACATTATACTATGTGGAGGGGCCACTACGGGGGCCACATTAGCTATACTGTGTGCAGGGGCCACTATGGGACATTATACTATGTGGAGGGGCCACTACGGGACATTATACTGGGGGGGGGGGCGGGGATTATATGGGGGGGGGGGGCCGGGGGGGGGTAAATTGGGGGGGGGGCCCCCCCGCGCCCTTGGGGTGGGGGGGGGGCCCCCCCCGGGCCTTATGCTGGGGGGGGGGGCCCCCTTGGGGCCTTATTCTGTGTGGGGGGGCCCCTACGGGACATGTGGAGGGGCCACTATGGGGCATTATACTATGTGGAGGGGCCACTATGGGACATTATACTATGTGGAGGGGCCACTATGGGACATTATACTGTGTGGAGGGGCCACTACGGGACATTATACTGTGTGGAGGGGCCACTATGGGACATTATACTGTGTGGAGGGGCCACTACGGGACATTATACTATGTGGAGGGGCCACTATGGGACATTATACTATGTGGAGGGGCCACTATGGGACATTATACTATGTGGAGGGGCCACTACGGGACATTATACTGTGTGCAGGGGCCACTATGGGACATTATACTATGTGGAGGGGCCACTATGGGGCATTATACTGTGTGGAGGGGCCACTACGGGACATTATGCTGTGTGCAGGGGCCACTACGGGACATTATGCTGTGTGGAGGGGCCACTTTGGGGCATTATACTGTGTGCAGGGGCCACTATGGGACATTATACTATGTGGAGGGGCCACTACGGGACATTATACTGTGTGGAGGGGCCACTACAGGACATTATACTGTGTGGAGGGGCCACTATGGGACATTATACTATGTGGAGGGGCCACTATGGGACATTATACTGTGTGGAGGGGCCACTATGGGACATTATACTGTGTGGAGGGGCCACTATGGGACATTATACTATGTGGAGGGGCCACTATGGGACATTATACTGTGTGGAGGGGGCACTATGGGACATTATACTGTGTGGAGGGGCCACTATGGGACATTATACTGTGTGGAGGGGCCACTACGGGACATTATACTGTGTGGAGGGGCCACTATGGGACATTATACTATGTGGAGGGGCCACTATGGGACATTATACTATGTGGAGGGGCCACTATGGGACATTATACTGTGTGGAGGGGCCACTACGGGACATTATACTGTGTGTGGGGGCCACTATGGGACATTATACTATGTGGAGGGGCCACTATGGGACATTATACTGTGTGGAGGGGCACTATGGGACATTATACTGTGTGTGGGGGCGACTATGGGACATTATACTGTGTGTGAGGGCCACTATGGGACATTATACTGTGTGTGGGGGCCACTATGGGACATTATACTGTGTGTGGGGGCGACTATGGGACAGTATACTGTGTGTGGGGACCACTATGGGACATTATACTGTGTGGAGGGGCACTATGGGACATTATACTGTGTGGAGGGGCCACTATGGGACATTATACTGTGTGTGGGGGGCGACTATGGGACATTATACTGTGTGTGGGGGCCACTATGGGACATTATACTGTGTGGAGGGGCCACTATGGGACATTATACTGTGTGTGGGGGCCACTACAGGACATTATACTGTGTGGAGGGGCCACTACAGGACATTATAATATGTGGAGGGGGGGGCCACTACAGGACATTATACTGTGTGTGGGTGGCCACTATGGGGCATTATATTGTGTGGAGGAGCCACTATGGGACATTATACTGTGTGTGGGGGCCACTATGGGACATTATACTGTGTGGAGGGGCCACTATGGGACATTATACTGTGTGGAGGGGCCACTATGGGACATTATACTGTGTGGAGGGGCCACTATGGGGCATTATACTGTGTGATGGGCCACTATGGGGCATTATACTATGTGGAGGGGCCACTATGGGGCATTATACTATGTGGAGGGGCCACTACAGGACATTATACTGTGTGGAGGGGCCACTATGGGACATTATACTTTGTGTGGGGGCCACTATGGGACATTATACTGTGTGGAGGGGCCACTATGGGGCATTATACTGTGTGGAGGGGCCACTATGGGACATTATACTGTGTGGAGGGGCCACTATGGGGCATTATACTGTGCAGGGGCCAGGAAAGGGGATGCTATGCCGTGTGGGTGAGGGGGTCCCATAGCAAAGGTTTTACTTGGCCCCAAGTCAAACGTTTGCTCTGGGGCCCAGTCTTTGCTGGATGATTACATGGTGTATCTGTGTCTAGAACATTCCGGGTTGGCATCTACTTGTCATTGTGTTATTCGGGCAGGCCGGTGGTCCCGATGGGCAGGTTGTCTGGTATCATCCACTGACTGTAATAATTACCCCCAAAGTTACCCCCTGCCCCCCAGTCATAATAATGGAGGGTAATGACCCCACCTCATAGCGGACAGGGAACATCCATTATACAGTATGGTGAACCCCACAATAACAAACCCCAAAAGCAGATCCCACCAGAAGGGACGTAACAAGAGGGGGCAGTCATGTCCATAAAGTGTCTTCCTATATGAGCTGACCAGTGCTATAGACAACGCATTACCGTTGGGAGGCGCTATAGACTTGTATTGGGGCTCAGGAGCTTCATGTTGGGCCTCGGTCGGTTTCTCACCCCAGCCCCCCAAAATAAATTATCAAAAGTTCTCAATAATAATCCTCCCAATAGTAAATGTTCAGGCCCTGGTCGTGTCATTTCATGCAGAGTCTGCGCCCCCCAAATGTCCCTCAGTCGGCAGAACCCACAATGATGTAATAATAACCTCTGCGGTACCGTACACTGACACAAGGTGGCGCTACTACTCCACTCATCTGTGTATTAGATTATACTATTGGCAGATACCAGAGAAGGAAAGAAATGTGACCGCAGACGACCATTACATGGGGTACACACGTAACGTGCGCGGGGGTACAGGATAATGACACGCTGACACTGGGGGTACAGGATAATGACAGGCTGACACTGGGGGTACAGGATAATGACAGGCTGACACTGGGGGTACAGGATAATGACAGGCTGACACTGGGGGGTACAGGATAATGACAGGCTGACCCTGGGGGTACAGGATAATGACAGGCTGACACTGGGGGTACAGGATAATGACACGCTGACACTGGGGGTACAGGATAATGACAGGCTGACACTGGGGGTACAGGATAATGACAGGCTGACACTGGGGGTTCAGGATAATGACAGACTGACACTGGGGGTACAGGACAATGACGGGCTGACACTCGGGGTACAGGATAATGACAGGCTGACACTCGGGGTACGGGATAATGACAGGCTGACACTCGGGGTACAGGATAATGACAGGCTGACACTGGGGGTACAGGACAATGACAGGCTGATACTGGGGGTACAGGATAATGACAGGCTGACACTGGGGGTACAGGACAATGACAGGCTGACACTGGGGGTACAGGATAATGACAGGCTGACACTGGGGGGTACAGGATAATGACAGGCTGACACTGGGGGTACAGGATAATGACAGGCTGACACTGGGGGTACAGGACAATGACAGGCTGACACTGGGGGTACGGGATCATGACAGGCTGACACTGGGGGTACAGGATAATGACAGGCTGACACTGGAGGTACAGGATAATGACAGGCTGACACTGGGGGTACAGGATAATGACAGGCTGACACTGGGGGTACAGGATAATGACAGGCTGACACTCGGGGTACAGGATAATGACAGGCTGACACTCGGGTACAGGATAATGACAGGCTGACACTCGAGGTACAGGATAATGACAGGCTGACACTGGGGGTACAGGATAATGACAGGCTGACACTGGGGGTACAGGACAATGACGGGCTGACACTCGGGGTACAGGATAATGACAGGCTGACACTGGGGGTACAGGACAATGACGGGCTGACACTGGGGGTACAGGATAATGACGGGCTGACACTGGGGGTACAGGATAATGACAGGCTGACACTGGGGGCACAGGATAATGACAGGCTGACACTGGGGGTACAGGATAATGACGGGCTGACACTGGGGGCACAGGATAATGACGGGCTGACACTGGGGGTACAGGATAATGACAGGCTGACACTGGGGGTACAGGATAATGACAGGCTGACACTGGGGGTATGGGATAATGACAGGCTGACACTGGGGTACAGGATAATGACAGGCTGACACTGGGGGTACAGGATAATGACAGGCTGACACTGGGGGTACAGGATAATGACAGGCTGACACTCGGGGTACAGGATAATGACAGGCTGACACTCGGGGTACAGGATAATGACAGGCTGACACTGGGGGTACAGGATAATGACAGGCTGACACTGGGGGTACAGGATAATGACAGGCTGACACTGGGGGCACAGGATAATGACAGGCTGACACTGGGGGTACAGGATAATGACAGGCTGATGCTGGGGGGACGGGATAATGACAGGCACATGGGGGTACAGGATAATGACAGGCTGACACTCAGGGTACAGGATAATGACAGGCTGACACTGGGGGTACAGGATAATGACAGGCTGACACTGGGGGTACAGGATAATGACAGGCTGACACTGGGGGTACAGGATAATGACAGACTGATGCTGGGGGGACGGGATAATGACACGGGTACAGGATAATGACAGGCTGACACTCAGGGTACAGGATAATGACAGGCTGACACTGGGGGTACAGGATAATGACAGGCTGACACTGGGGGTACAGGATAATGACAGGCTGACACTGGGGGTACAGGATAATGACAGGCTGACACTCGGGGTACAGGATAATGACAGGCTGACACTGGGGGTACAGGATAATGACAGACTGACGCTGGGGGGACGGGATAATGACAGGCTGACACTGGGGGTACAGGATAATGACAGGCTGACACTGGGGGTACAGGATAATGACAGGCTGACACTGGGGGTACAGGATAATGACAGGCTGACACTGGGGGTACGGGATAATGACAGGCTGACACTGGGGGTACAGGATAATGACAGGCTGACACTTGGGGTACAGGATAATGACAGGCTGACACTGGGGGTACAGGATAATGACAGGCTGACACTCAGGGTACAGGATAATGACAGGCTGACACTGGGGGTACAGGATAATGACAGGCTGACACTGGGGGTACGGGATAATGACAGGCTGACACTGGGGGTACGGGATAATGACAGGCTGACACTGGGGGTACAGGATAATGACAGGCTGACACTGGGGGTACGGGATAGTGACAGGCTGACACTCGGGGTACAGGATAATGACAGGCTGACACTGGGGGTACAGGATAATGACAGGCTGACACTCGGGGTACAGGATAATGACAGGCTGACACTTGGGTACAAGATAATGACAGGCTGACACTCGGGGTACGGGATAATGACAGGCTGACACTGGGGGTACAGGATAATGACAGGCTGACACTGGGGGTACAGGATAATGAGAGGCTGACACTGGGGGTACAGGATAATGACGGGCTGACACTCAGGGTACAGGATAATGACAGGCTGACACTGGGGGTACAGGATAATGACAGGCTGACACTGGGGGTACAGGATAATGACACGCTGACACTGGGGGTACAGGATAATGACAGGCTGACACTCGGGGGTACAGGATAATGACAGGCTAACACTCGGGATACAGGATAATGACAGGCTGACACTGGGGGTACAGAATAATGACAGGCTGACACTGGGGGTACAGGATAATGACAGGCTGACACTTGAGGTACAGGATAATGACAGGCTGACACTCGGGGTACAGGATAATGACAGGCTGACACTGGGGGTACAGAATAATGACAGGCTGACACTTGGGGTACAGGATAATGACAGGCTGACACTTGGGGTACGGGATAATGACAGGCTGACACTGGGGTTACAGGATAATGACAGGCTGACACTGGGGTTACAGGATAATGACAGGCTGACACTCGGGGTACAGGATAATGACAGGCTGACACTGGGAGTACAGGATAATGACAGGCTGACACTGGGGGTACAGGATAATGTCAGGCTGACACTTGGGGGTACAGGATAATGACAGGCTGACACTTGGGGTACAGGATAATGACAGGCTGACACTTGGGGTACAGGATAATGACAGGCTGACACTGGGGGTACAGGATAATGACAGGCTGACACTCGGGGTACAGGATAATGACAGGCTGACACTGGGGTACAGGATAATGACAGGCTGACACTCGGGGTACAGGATAATGACAGGCTGACACTTGGGTACAGGATAATGACAGGCTGACACTGGGGGTACAGGATAATGACAGGCTGACACTGGGGGTACAGGATAATGACAGGCTGACACTCGGGGTACAGGATAATGACAGGCTGACACTGGGGGTACAGGGATAATGACAGGCTGACACTGGGAGTACAGGATAATGACAGGCTGACACTGGGGGTACAGGATAATGACAGGCTGACACTTGGGGTACAGGATAATGACAGGCTGACACTGGGGGTACAGGATAATGACAGGCTGACACTGGGGGTTCAGGATAATTTCAGGTTGACGCTTGGGGGTACAGGATAATGACAGGCTGACACTGGGGGTACAGGATAATGACAGGCTGACACTTGGGGTACAGGATAATGACACGCTGACACTTGGGGTACGGGATAATGACAGGCTGACACTGGGGGTACAGGATAATGACAGGCTGACACTGGGGGTACAGGATAATGACAGGCTGACACTGGGGGTACAGGATAATGACAGGCTGACACTCGGGGTACAGGATAATGACAGGCTGACACTTGGGTACAGGATAATGACAGGCTGACACTGGGGGTACAGGATAATGACAGGCTGACACTGGGGGTACGGGATAATGACAGGCTGACACTCGGGGTACAGGATAATGACAGGCTGACACTGGGGGTACGGGATAATGACAGGCTGACACTGGAGTACAGGATAATGACAGGCTGACACTCGGGGTACAGGATAATGACAGGCTGACACTTGGGGTACAGGATAATGACAGGCTGACACTGGGGGTACAGGATAATGACAGGTTGACACTGGGGGTTCAGGATAATTTCAGGTTAACACTTGGGGGTACAGGACAATGACGGGCTGACACTTGGGGTACAGGATAATGACAGGCTGACACTGGGGGTACAGGATAATGACAGGCTGACACTGGGGGTACAGGATAATGACAGGCTGACACTCGGGGTACAGGATAATGACAGGCTGACACTGGGGGTACAGGATAATGACAGGTTGACACTTGGGGTACAGGATAATGACAGGCTGACACTGGGGGTACAGGATAATGACAGGCTGACACTGGGGGTACAGGATAATGACACGCTGACACTGGGGGTACAGGACAATGACGGGCTGACACTCGGGGTACAGGATAATGACAGGCTGACACTGGGGGTACAAGATAATGACAGGCTGACACTGGGGGTACAGGATAATGACAGGCTGACACTGGGGGTACAGGATAATGACAGACTGACACTGGGGGTACAGGACAATGACGGGCTGACACTCGGGGTACAGGATAATGACAGGCTGACACTCGGGGTACAGGATAATGACAGGCTGACACTCGGGGTACAGGCTAATGACAGGCTGACACAGGGGTACAGGTTGATGAAACTGTTGCCTATATCAACCAGTCACATTGCTGTGATTGGTTGCTATGTGCTGTGATTGGTTGCTATGTGTTGTGATCAGTTGTTATGGGCTGTGATCATTTGCTGTGGGCCATGATCGGTTGCTATGGGCCGTGATCGGTTGCTATGGGTAACAGTTTTGATTTTAGGCCATTTGAATAACCGTGCCTCATTGTCTATTGCTCTCTGTGGTATTTATATGGCTCCAACATATTCCACAGCAGTTTACAATTTGTGTTCTCGATTCTGTCCATACTCTGGGCCCCTCTCTCCTCTCTATATATATACTCCGGGCCCCCCCTCTCTCTGTATACTCCCCTGTTGCTCAGTATATATGGCTCCCCTGCAGTTATCCTCTCTCTGTATACTCGGGCCCCCCTCTCTCTCTGTATACTCGCGCTCTCTCTGTATCTCGGGCCCCCTCTCTCTGTTCCCCTCTCGGGCCCCTCTCTCTGTATACTGGGCCCCCCTCTCTCTCTGTATATGGGCCCCCTCTCTGTATACTCGGGCCCCCTCTCTCTGTACACTCGGGCCCCCCTCTCTCTCTCTCTGTATACTCGGGCCCCCTCTCTCTGTATACTCGGGCCCCCTCTCTCTGTATACTCGGGCCCCCCTCTCTCTCTGTTACTCGGGCCCCCCTCTCTCTGTTCTCGCTCTCTCTCTCTCTGTATACTCGGGCCCCCTCTCTCTCTGTATACTCGGGCCCCCTCTCTCTGTATACTCGGGCCCCCCCTCTCTCTGTATCTCGGGCCCCCTCTCTCTCTGTATACTCGGGCCCCCCTCTCTCTGTATACTCGGGCCCCCCTCTCTCTGTTCCCGCCCCCCCCTCTCTCTCTCTTTACTCGGGGCCCTTTTCTCTCTCTCTTATACTCGGGCCCCTCTCTCTCTGTATACTCGGGCCCCCTCTCTCTGTATACTCGGGCCCCCCTCTCTCTCTGTATACTCGGGCCCCCCTCTCTCTCTGTATACCGGCCCCCCCTTTGGGCCCCCTCTCATCTGTATACTCGGGCCCCCCTCTCTCTCTGTATACTCGGGCCCCCCTCTCTCTCTATACTCCCCCGTGCTCGGTTATACGCTCCCCCTCTCCTCTCTCTGTATACTCGGGCCCCCTCTCTCTGTATACTCGGGCCCCCCTCTCTCTGTATACTCGGGCCCCCCTCTCTCTCTGTATACGCCCCCCCCCCCTCTTGTGGGCCCCCCTCTCTCTGTATACTCGGGCCCCCCTCTCTCTGTCCTCTCTCTCTGTATACTCGGGCCCCCCTCTCTCTCTGTATACTCGGGCCCCCCTCTCTCTCTCTGTTACTCGGCCCCCCCTCCCTCTCTCTCTGTATACTCGGGCCCCCCTCTCTCTCTGTATACTCCCCTCTCTCTGTATACTCCCCCGTTGCTCGGTATATCAGCTCCCCGCGTTCTCCTCTCTCTGTATACCCGGCCCTCTCTCTCTGTCATCGGCCCCCCCTCCCTCTCTCTCTGTTACTCGGCCCCCCCTCCCTCTCTCTGTATATCGGGCCCCCCTCTCTCTGTATACTCGGGCCCCCTCTCTCTCTGTATACTCCCCCGTGCTCGGTTTACAGCTCCCCTCTCTCCTCTCTCTGTATACTCGGGCCCCTCTCTCTCTCTGATACTCGGGCCCCCCCTCCCTCTCTCTGTATCTCGGGCCCCCCTCTCTCTGTATACTCGGGCCCCCCTCTCTCTCTGTATACTCCCCCGTTGCTCGGTTTCAGCTCCCCTGCAGTCTCCTCTCTCTGTTCCCGGCCCCCCTCCCTCTCTCTCTGTTCTCGGGCCGCCCCTCTCTCTGTATACTCGGGCCCCCTCCTCTCTCTGTATCTCGGCCCCTCTCTGTATACTCGGGCCCCCCTTCTCTCTGTATACTCGGGCCCCCCTCCTCTCTCTTGTATACTGGGCCCCCCTCTCTCTGTCTCGGCCCCCCTCTCTCTGATACTCGGGCCCCTCTCTCTCTGTATACTCGGGCCGCCCCCCTCTCTCTCTGTATACTGGGCCCCCCTCTCTCTCTGTATACTCCCCGTTGCTCGTATATACAGTCCCCTGAGTTCTCCTCTCTCTGTATACTCGGGCCCCTCTCTCTCTGTATACTCGGGCCCCCCTCCCTCTCTCTCTGTATACTGGGCCCCCCCTCTCTGTATACTCGGGCCCCTCTCTCTCTGTATACTCGGGCCCCCCCTCTCTCTCTGTATACTCGGGCCCCCCTCTCTCTGTATATCGGGCCCCCCTCCTTCTCTCGTATACTCGGGCCCCCCTCCCTCTCTCTCTGTATACTCGGGCCCCCCTCTCTCTGTATACTCGGGCCCCCCCCCTCTCTCTCTGTATACTCGGGCCCCCCTCTCTCTGTATACGGGCCTCTTCTGTATACTCGGGCCCCCCTCTCTCTGTATACTGGGCCCCTTCTTTGTATACGGGCCCCCCTCTCTCTCTGTATATTGGGCCCCCTCTCTCTTGTATCCCCCGTGCTGCCTCTCTCTCTCTCTGTATACTCGGGCCCCTCTCTCTTGTATATCGGGCCCCCTTCTTCTGTATACTCGGGCCCCCTCTCTTCTTCTCTCTGTATACTCGGGCCCCCCTCTCTCTCTGTATACTCGGCCTCTCCTTCCCCCCCCCCCTCTCTCTCTGTATACTCGGGCCCCCCTCCCTCTCTCTCTGTCGGCCCCCCCCCTCTCTTGGTTACTCGGCCCCCCCTCCCTCTCTCTTGTATACTCGGGCCCCCCTCTTTGTATATCGGCCCCCCTCTCTGTTGCTCCCCCCCTCTCTCTGTATACTCGGGCCCCCCTCTCTTCTCTGTTCTCCCTCTGTTGCCTCTCTCTGTATACTCGGGCCCCCTTCTTGTATGGGCCCCCTCTTCTATACTGCTCCTTTTGTTACGGGTCTTCTTGTTACTGGCCCCTTCTCTGTATATGGGCCCCCCTTCTTGTATACTCGGCCCCTCTCTCTGTATACTGGGCCTTCTTGTATACTGGCCCCTCTTGTATATTGGCCTCTTCTGTATACTGGGCCCCCTCTCTCTGTCCGTTACTCAGGGCCCCCTCTCTCTGTATACTCAGGGCCCCCTCTCTCTGTATACTCGGGTCCCCCTCTCTCTGTATACTCGGGCCCCCCCTCTCTTGTATACTCGGGCCCCCCTCTTCTCTGTATACTCGGGCTCTCTCTTGTCTGCTCTCTCTCTGTATACTCGCCCCCCCTCTCTTTGTATACTCGGGCCCCCTCTCTCTTGTATACTCGGGCCCCCTTTTGTATACTCGGGCCCCTTCTCTGTATACTCGGGCCCCCTCTCTCTCTGTATACTCGGGCCCCCCTCTCTTGTATACCGGGCCCTTTTTGTATACGGGCCCTTCTCTATTCGGGCCTCTCTCTCTTGTATGGCCCCCTCTCTTGATCCTCTGCTCGGCCCTCTCTGTTACTCGGGCCCCCTCTCTCTCTGGTATGGGCCCCCCTTGTTTTGGGCCCCCTCTCAATGTATACTCGGGCCCCTCTCTCTCTGTACCCCCCGTGGGTTACAGCCCCTGCGTTCTCCTCTCTCTGTATACTGGCCCTCTCTCTGTATACTGGGCCCCTCTCTCTGTTACTGGGCCCTCTCTCTCTGTATACTCGCCCCCCTTTCTTGTATCTGGGCCCCCTCTTTGTTACTGGCCCCCTCTCCTCTCTCTCTGTATACTCGGGCCCTCTCTCTGTTTCGGGCCCCTCTCTCTCTTGTATACTGCCCCCCCTCCCTCTTTGTATACTCTGCCCCCTCTCTGTTTCGGCCCCTTCTCTTGTATCCGTTGTGGTTTCGTCCTGGTCTCTCTCTTGTCTGGCCCCTTTCTTGTATATTGGGCCCCCCCCCCTTCTTCTGTTACTGGGCCCCCCTCCCTCTCTTTGTATACGGGCCCCCTCTTCTGTATACTGGCCCCCCTCCTCTCTCTGTATACTCGGGCCCCCCTCTCTCTGTATACTCGGGCCCCCCTCTCTCTCTCTGTTAGCTCCCCTTTCCTCTCTTTTCGGGCCCTTCTCTTGTATCTGGGCCCCCCTTTCTTGTTATTGGGCCCCCCTTCTCTTGTTACGCCCCCTCTTTGTTACTGGCCCCCCTCCCTCTCTTGTTACTGGGCCCCCTCTTTGTTACTGGCCCCCCTCTCTCTCTGTATATCCCCGTTGCTCGGTATATCAGCTCCCTGCAGTTCTCCTCTCTCTGTATACTCGGGCCCCCCTCCCTCTCTCTTGTTACTGGGCCCCCTCTCTTGTATACTCGGCCCCCCTCCCTCTCTCTGTTACTGGGCCCCCCTCTTTCTGTATATTCGGGCCCCCCTTTCTTCTCTCTGTATACTCGGGCCCCCTTTCTTTGTTACTCGGGCCCCCTCTCTCTTGTATACTCGGGCCCCCCTCTTCTCTTGTATACTCGGGCCCCCCTCTCTCTGTATACTGGGCCCCCCTCTCTCTGTATACTCGGGCCCCCCTCTCTTGTATACTCGGGCCCCTTTTTGTTACTGGGCCCCCCTCTTTTGTTTTGGGTTTTTGTTCTCCCCCGTGTGTTTGCCTGGTTCTCCTCTCTCTGTTTCGGGCCCCTCTCTCTCTGTATACTCGGGCCCCCCCTCTCTCTTGTATACTGGCCCCCTTTCTCTTCTCTTGTCTCGGGCCCCCTCTCTTGTTCTGGGCCTCTCTTTCTCTCTGTATACTGGGCCCCCTCTTCTTTGTGGCCCCCCCCCCTCTTGTTCTGGGCCCCCCCTCCCTCTCTCTCTGTCCCCCGCCCCCCTCTCTCTGTATACTCGGGCCCCCCCCCCCTCTCTCTCTGTATACTCGGCCCCCCTCCCTCTCTCTGTATACTCGGGCCCCCCTCTCTCTGTATACTCGGGCCCCCCCTCTCTCTGTATACTCGGGCCCCCCTCTCTCTGTATACTCGGGCCCCCCTCTCTCTGTATATTCGGGCCCCCCTCTCTCTGTATACTAGGGCCCCCCTCTCTCTGTATACTCGGGCCCCCCTCCCTCTCTCTCTGTATACTCGGCCCCCCTCTCCCTCTCTCTGTATACTCGGGCCCCCCTCTCTCTGTATACTCGGGCCCCCCTCTCTCTGTATACTCGGGCCCCCCTCTCTCTGTATATTCGGGCCCCCCTCTCTCTGTATACTCGGGCGGCCCCCTCTCTCTGTATACTCGGGCCCCCCTCTCTCTGTATACTCGGGCCCCCCCTCCCTCTCTCTCTGTATACTCGGCCCCCCCTCCCTCTCTCTATACTCCCCCGTTGCTCCCCTGCAGTTCTCCTCTCGGCCGCCGGGGGCGCTGTGTTGCAGTCAGGGCTGGAGGCGGCTCCTCTCACAGGCAGTAGATAGAGCGGCTGTGGCTGAGGCTGTGGCGGATTACTCTGAGCCTCTCACCGGGCACATCTCTCCGGAGCACACGGGATATGCTGCCGCCTCTGCTGTGCTTGGTTTAGGCCTGGAATCCGAAGGGACGAGTACCGGGGCCTACCCTCCCCGGAGCCCGGACAGACGGTACCGGAGAGCGCGGCCCCGGGGAGCGGCCTGAGACTGCGGACATGTCCGGGAGAATAGAGAAAGCAGGTAACGGGGAGGAGGCGGCGGGACAGCCCCGGGAGGGACAGGAGACCGCTCCCTGCAGCCCCGGGGCATGCATTCTAGTGAGGCCCGGCCCATGACAACAGCCGGGGGAGAAGAGGGGGGAGAGGGGAGACAGGGGGGACCGGGGGAGAACAGGCCGGGGACCGGGGGAGAACAGGCCGGGGACCGGGGGAGAACAGGCCGGGGACCGGGGGTGAGAGAGGACAGATTTGGAGTCGGTGAGGGGGTTAATTGATATTTGGGGTTCACCTGGGGGTGTCTTATGTTTAGTCCTCAGGAGACCCCCCACATATCTCTTGCTCCCGGGGGCCACTTTGGATATGTGATCTGGGGCCCCCTCGGGGCATGAGATGTGGCTGAGCACAGAATAGGGGGCCCCCTCGCTTTGGGGGTGACACGCGGAGGTTTCGGGGTCCGCAGCTGACTGGTCGGGTGATCGTGTCTTGCAGCATTGATGTATGGGGGGGTCTTGTTTCACATTTGGGGGGCTGTATTAGGATCAGAATGAACCACAACCTCTCCTTATAGTGCTTTGAGTTTTTCCCTTTCTTCCGAATTATTAGAGAACTTTCTGTTCCCAGGAAAGCTGGGTGACAACAATATGATCACAATCTGGTAAGGCTGAGTGTGGCCCTCAGACGGCGGTAACAGCAGCCATATTGGTGGTCACCTAAGAGGGCAACTCGAATACTTAAGCCGGGGCTTATTACAACTTTTCTGGGGGTCACTGTGGCCCCTGGAGTCTTCTGTGTGGCCCCTGGAGTCTTCTGTGTGGCCCCTGGAGTCTTCTGTGTGGCCCCTGGAGTCTTCTGTGTGGCCCCTGGAGTCTTCTGTGTGGCCCCTGGAGTCTTCTGTGTGGCCCCTGGAGTCTTCTGTGTGGCCCCTGGAGTCTTCTGTGTGGCCCCTGGAGTCTTCTGTGTGGCCCCTGGAGTCTTCTGTGTGGCCCCGGGGGGCCCCTGGAGTCTTCTGTGTGGCCCCTGGAGCTTCTGTGGGCCCCTGGAGTCTTCTGTGTGGCCCCTGGAGTCTTCTGTGTGGCCCCTGGAGTCTTCTGTGTGGCCCCTGGAGTCTTCTGTGTGGCCCCTGGAGTCTTCTGTGTGGCCCCTGGAGTCTTCTGTGTGGCCCCTGGAGTCTTCTGTGTGGCCCCTGGAGTCTTCTGTGTGGCCCCTGGAGTCTTCTGTGTGGCCCCTGGAGTCTTCTGTGTGGCCCCTGGAGTCTTCTGTGTGGCCCCTGGAGTCTTCTGTGTGGCCCCTGGAGTCTTCTGTGTGGCCCCTGGAGCTTCTGTGTGGCCCCTGGAGTCTTCTGTGTGGCCCCTGGAGTCTTCTGTGTGGCCCCTGGAGTCTTCTGTGTGGCCCCTGGAGTCTTCTGTGTGGCCCCTGGAGTCTTCTGTGTGGCCCCTGGAGTCTTCTGTGTGGCCCCTGGAGTCTTCTGTGTGGCCCCTGGAGTCTTGGTTGTATTGTTCACCCCCTGCCCCCCCTTAGTCATGGTGTTAGGGGTCTTTCTGATGGGCACTGGATTTTAATTTACAAGATCTCTACCTGCTGCTGAATGGAACCTTGTCTTGTCCTAATACAGCTGAGGGTTTGTTACAGTGTGTCAGTCCGGACAGTGAGCTAAATGCAGCAGTACAGATCTGTTGCTTGTTCTGGTGTATCAGTCCAAATTGATACTTTTCCTGCACTGATACATTGTGACAAACTATAAGCTGTGCAGCTGATGTGTTTAGGTCATAGAGGATTGTCTAGACTGGATATAACTGTAACAGCCCCTCAGCTGTGAGACGTATCGGGTCAGGATGGGATGTATTGTGGTGTTACTCCAGTATGTCTGCTGGTTATACTGGTGGAAACATCATCATCATCATCATCATCATCTTCTTCAGTTCTCATTAATCTGTGGTAGGAAATTGCATCATGTGAATGGACCTCTATGTAATGTACAGTGAGCTCTCACCGGCGCCCCCTACCAGTCCTGTGATCAGCGCAGTCAGTGACTGCTTGTATGTCCATGGTCTATGGTTCATGCAGCCGTCAGGGGATGCTGGAAGTTGTAGTCCCCAACAACTGGAGTGTCTAAAGTTGGCTACCCCTGGTCTGCAGTTACTGTGTCTGTCAGGGCATGCTGGGACTTGTGGCTCTCCATTTGTTGCTCTGTAGGATCCCAGGTCCTGATATTGCAGGTTAGTCGTTCGTCTGACGTCTCCAGTGAAGAATGTTGGGGATCACCTCAGGGCCTGCGGAGGGGGGGGGGAAGCGTCTTCTCAGCCTGAGAGGTGACATCACATTCTTCAAAAAAACTGATGGATTAACATTATTCAGGAGTGAAGCAGAATGAGAGCTCCAGCAGAGGAGAGCCCACAGCAGCACAGAGAATGTCAGGAGAGGAGTGTAGTGCTGCTGGCAGACCGAGGGTTACATTGTGAAAGGTGCAGGATCTTCCCAGCAGTACAGAGTAATTCAGGAGAGGAGTGTGCTGATCTTATAGGGGAGGTCACAACCTAAGGGTTACATAGTGGGAGGAGCAGGTCCCCGGCAGCACAGAGTATTTCAGGAGAGGAGTGTGCTGATCTTATACGGGAGGTCACAACCTAAGGGTTACATAGTGGAAGGAGCAGGGTCCCCAGCAGCGCAGAGGATTTCAGTAGAGCATTGTGCTGAGGTGAATGGGGTCCCAGGCAGTTATCACTTGACCCTATTCCTTTGTATTGGCGCATACAACTCTCACTGTCCGCTCAGTGCCCCTTAAGCATCCTTCCTCTGCTGGGAGTTGTAGTGCCTGCTCCTCTGCAGGTCGTTGCTCAGTATTTTGCAGACTGTCATGTGGCCGCCATATGTTGACGCAGCACCCACGGTAAACTCGGCCGCATCTGCAGGCCGTGATCCCGCACATGGCCCACAAGCCTGTCAGGGCACTTTAAGAGACCCCCTGACCCCCTCTCCATAACCCTGTCCTTGCCGAGCCTTATACAAAGAGACCCGAATTCCCTTATACAACATACAGACTATTGTCCTCTGTTGTCAGCCACTTCATGCTCCATTGATGGGTGAGTTACTAAACATTCCCTGTCGTCTTCTGTTCAGAAGAAAAAAAAAAAAAAAATTCTGTGCAACTCTAGTTATCTCTGCTCCTGAGTAACAACTGTGACAGCGGCCATGTTGGTGGACACCCAGCTTTCCCAGGATCAGGTAGTCTCTGAACATATTTCTACTGGTTTCAGTGGTTTTGTGGATTGTCATCCGGGAAAGAGGAAACGGCGTCGCTCAGATTAGGACGAGGCTGGGTTTTTGTTGGTTTGTACAATGCAGTTGGCAGCGGTCGGACTTCCTCCTCATCCGGTGGGGTCACTGGCGCCCCCTCCCTCATGTGATATCAATAATGAATCATGTGCGGTCAGTGAATGGCAGGGCCGGCGTACGTCCTGCGCTGTTGCCGGGCAGTTTGGTGGACGCTTAGCTCCGGCATTCCTGGCGGCCGCGCCGGCGGTGGAGTTAGCCGCGCACTCGGATGTTTTTTTCTTTTTTTTCCACGCAGGCATTCCATTGTGACAGAAGAATTTGTTATGGCTTCCTGTTCTGCAGCTACCGGCTCAAGAATGTCATAAATTAGCCGCAGATTTCACGGAGAATAATGTGAGGAGATGATGAGGAGCAGATTGGAATAATAGGAATCAGAATGGCGGATATTGGGAGTGGTTGTTCTCATGACTACCTGATGTCTGCACTTATTGATGCCTGTTGTACTGTCGGACGTCTCCATTGATTTTCCGCCATCTTTGTCCATTAGAACTAAAAGGGATTTCTGGTGTGCTCTGCTGACTGTCAGTGAATGGGAACATCTCGGCTTACATGGAGGGGCTTAAAGGGGGATTCTCACTATAGACACAGGATAAATGGCTGAATGCCAGAGGTCCGACTACTAGGAGAGTGGGCGTCTGCGTGTGCCCGTGTGAATAGAGTGCCAGTTACTACTTTAGGTCTTCTAGGATGGCAGTGCAGAGGTGTCCACAAACTCCGCTTATATAGGGCACTAGGAGACCCCCGTTCCCTCATTGGTGGGGGGCCCATAGTGAGCAGTAATTTGTCTTATTCTGTGCTCTTTAAACAGCCGATGTAACCCACACTTCCAAACAAGACCCTGTAATGCTCTCATATCTATTACCATCACCTTGCTGACGGTTTCCCTGATGATTTAGCAGCCCAGAGATGTATTTATCATGTACTGGAGCTCTAGAGTAGTGTTCACATTCTGTCGCTGGCCCGATGGTGGATGCCGTCCTCTGATATCCTGAGCCCCGCCGCTCCTCTGTGGCTCCCCATTATCTATAGTCCATGTCACCGGCTCCCTGCTGCCGCTTTCCCTGACATTTTAAGCTCTCAGCAGTTGCTGCCAGCGAGGGGGCAATGGCTATAGAGTTAGCAATCACTACAGTGCCCTGGACCCTAAGGGGGCCCCAAAGCTCCCTCTGCCAAATAAAATATACCTCTATCCTAAATGACACAAGTTAGGTGGAGCCCCCCATTAGATTCTGCCCTGGGGCCCGGGAGCTTCAGGTTACCCCTCTGAGCAGCTCCTTGAGGAGTTGGTATTTTTGCAGTTTCATTCTTAGACCCTTTCCTTATCACTGCCACCCAGCTTTCCTAGACACCTGAATGGTAAACTATATATCCCAACCCACTCTCTGTCTGCACTAGGGTCACACTAGCACTGGGGTGTCAGGGGACCAGAGCAATGGACAAATGGACCACTAAAATAGCAGAGCCCTCCGGGTGGAAAGTCATTCATGCAGAGACTCCGACCCAGATGTGAACCCAGCCCTAGTCACCCTGATTTGCTGTTTATTTGTACCCTCTGCCCCGGGGTTACTCGCTCCTTCCTTATATACAGATCCCCCCCCCCTCCTCCCTGAGAGGGCTCTGCAGAAATCTCACCGGGGTGGAGGAGTGTGCCCATAGCTCTGTTCATCATGAGCTTCCTGCTCCATGAATAGAATGTCATCATACAGTGAATGCCATTCAGAATCTGGGAAAGCTGAATGAACATGTGATGGGGATAACAGCAGACTCTGTACTATTGATCGGGGGAAGCTTTGGGAACATCTAAGGTCGGTTTATAGTTTATCTTCTCAGGAGGGGGAGACATTTCTGCCCCTGATAAGACTGGGAGCTTTGCTTGCTCATAAGGCCGCTTGCTCTGGGCACAGCCACACACTCATTATCTGGGAGGATGTTTTGCTTCAGGAAGCCGCAGTGATCTGAGGTCAGGAGAGGAAGCCTGTCCTTCATGTTATCAGCCCCGACCCTGATCTGGAGCACTTAACTATCCGTTTGATGTCTGGCAGAGGTCTGGGAAGGTGGGGACATGGAGTAGTTGTCATGGGGGCAGGGGGGTTACTACACCTCGTGTCCCCATCCTATTGAAGGACCCTACAGTCGGCCTCACCTCTCCTGACATAGCTGATAACAGATAGTAATAGATTGTATTCCCCTGTCCTACAGTCGGCCTCTCCCCTCCTGACATGGCTGATAACAGATAGTAATAGATTGTATTCCCCTGTCCTACAGTCGGCCTCTCCCTCCTCCTGACATGGCTGATAACAGATAGTAATAGATTGTATTCCCCTGTCCTACAGTCGGCCTCTCCCCTCCTGACATGGCTGATAACAGATAGTAATAGATTGTATTCCCCTGTCCTACAGTCGGCTTCTCCTCTCCTGATGTGGCTGATAACAGATAGTAATAGATTGTATTCCCCTGTCCTACAGTCGGCCTCTCCCCTCCTGACATGGCTGATAACAGATAGTAATAGATTGTAGTCACCTGTCCTACAGTCGGCCTCTCCCCTCCTGACATGGCTGATAACAGATAGTAATAGATTGTATTCCCCTGTCCTACAGTCGGCCTCTCCCCTCCTGACATGGCTGATAACAGATAGTAATAGATTGTATTCCCCTGTCCTACAGTCGGCCTCTCCCCTCCTGACATGGCTGATAACAGATAGTAATAGATTGTATTCCCCTGTCCTACAGTCGGCTTCTCCTCTCCTGATGTGGCTGATAACAGATAGTAATAGATTGTATTCCCCTGTCCTACAGTCGGCCTCTCCCCTCCTGACATGGCTGATAACAGATAGTAATAGATTGTATTCCCCTGTCCTACAGTCGGCCTCTCCCCTCCTGACGTGGCTGATAACAGATAGTAATAGATTGTATTCCCCTGTCCTACAGTCGGCCTCTCCCCTCCTGGCTGATAACAGATAGTAATAGATTGTATTCCCCTGTCCTACAGTCGGCCCCTCCTGACATGACTGATAACAGAAAGTAATCGATTATAGTCACCTGTCCTAAAGTTGGCGTCTCCTCTCCTGACATGGCTGATAACAGATAGTAATAGATTGTATTCCCCTGTCCTACAGTCGGCCTCTCCTGCGTGGCTGATAACAGATAGTAATAGATTGTATTCTCCTGTCCTACAGTCGGCCTCTCCTCTCCTGACATGGCTGATAACAGATAGTAATAGATTGTATTCCCCTGTCCTACAGTCGGCCTCTCCCCTCCTGACGTGGCTGATAACAGATAGTAATAGATTGTATTCCCCTGTCCTACAGTCGGCCTCTCCCCTCCTGACATGGCTGATAACAGATAGTAATAGATTGTAGTCACCTGTCCTACAGTCGGCCTCTCCCCGCCTGACATGGCTGATAACAGATAGTAATAGATTGTATTCCCCTGTCCTACAGTCGGCCTCTCCTCTCCTGACATGGCTGATAACAGATAGTAATAGATTGTATTCCCCTGTCCTACAGTCGGCCTCTCCTCTCTGACATGGCAGATAACAGATAGTAATAGATTGTAGTTACCTGTCCTACAGTCGGCCTCTCCCCTCCTCATATGGCTGATAACAGATAGTAATAGATTGTAGTCACCTGTCCTACAGTCGGCCTCTCCCCTCCTGTCATGGCTGATAACAGATAGTAATAGATTGTATTCCCCTGTCCTACAGTCGGCCTCTCCTCTCCTGACATGGCTGATAACAGATAGTAATAGATTGTATTCCCCTGTCCTATAGTCGGCCTCTCCTGACATGGCTGGTAACAGATAGTAATAGTTGTATTCCCCTGTCCTACAGTCGGCCTCTCCCCTCCTGACGTGGCTGATAACAGATAGTAATAGATTGTATTCCCCTGTCCTACAGTCGGCCTCTCCTCTCCTGACGTGGCTGATAACAGATAGTAATAGATTGTATTCCCCTGTCCTACAGTCGGCCTCTCCTCTCTTGACATGGCAGATAACAGATAGTAATAGATTGTATTCTCCTGTCCTACAGTCGGCCTCTCCCCTCCTCATATGGCTGATAACAGATAGTAATAGATTGTAGTCACCTGTCCTACAGTCGGCCTCTCCTCTCCTGACGTGGCTGATAACAGATAGTAATAGATTGTATTCCCCTGTCCTACAGTCGGCCTCTCCTCTCCTGACATGGCTGATAACAGATAGTAATAGATTGTATTCCCCTGTCCTACAGTCGGCCTCTCCCCTCCTGACATGGCTGATAACAGATAGTAATAGATTGTATTCCCCTGTCCTACAGTCGGCCTCTCCCCTCCTGACATGGCTGATAACAGATAGTAATAGATTGTATTCCCCTGTCCTACAGTCGGCCTCTCCCCTCCTGACATGGCTGATAACAGATAGTAATAGATTGTATTCCCCTGTCCTACAGTCGGCCTCTCCCCTCCTGACGTGGCTGATAACAGATAGTAATAGATTGTATTCTCCTGTCCTACAGTCGGCCTCTCCTCTCCTGACATGGCTGATAACAGACAGTAATAGATTGTATTCCCCTGTCCTACAGTCGGCCTCTCCCCTCCTGACATGGCTGATAACAGATAGTAATAGATTGTATTCCCCTGTCCTACAGTCGGCCTCTCCTCTCCTGACATGGCTGATAACAGATAGTAATAGATTGTATTCCCCTGTCCTACAGTCGGCCTCTCCTCTCCTGACGTGGCTGATAACAGATAGTAATAGATTGTATTCCCCTGTCCTACAGTCCCCCCCTCTCCTGCCCCCCCCCCCCCCTCTCCTGACGTGGCTGATAACAGATAGTAATAGATTGTATTCCCCTGTCCTACAGTCGGCCTCTCCTCTCCTGACATGGCTGTTAACAGATAGTAATAGATTATCAGTGCATGGCGATCTGCAAGTTTAGTGTCCCTGCTTGAGCTGCTGCGGGGCTCTTGGGTGCAGCGGTTGCGGTCAGTGCTGCCATCTGGCAGCTTTTAGGGTCTTCTTACCGTCTGGCGCTGTCACCTCCTCAGACTTTGCAGCTGTTCTCACTTAGGAAAAGACACTTGAAAGAATTTTGGTTGTCCGTCAGGGCTTAGGCTGTCTGGAGAGTGCGATGTGCAGGGCTCCATCAGGGCGCTTACAAGGCTGACTGCAGAGAACAATAGCTGTCACTACTGCCTTGACTAGAGATTCAGGCCACCAAGGCTCAGCATAGAATGAGAAGTTCCCTCCTGTATAGTTTGTTACAATGTATCAGCACAGGTCACATGTATCAGACTCTGGTCCTGCCTGTTTACATCATATAGGATTGCCTGGACTGGATACAATTGTAACAGACCTGCAGCTGTGATCCTCAGTAGTGTATTTTCTTGTATCTTGCTAGTTTGTTACAGTGTGTCAGTGCAGTCCATGCTCTCTCTATTCAGGAGCTCTGACTAGATTTTCAGGCCACCCTTGTCTCCACCACTTTCACTTCTCTGTGCAGGGGGGGAAGTGATGATTTTTCTGAGCACTGCACCCCAAAAATAGCCTTTTGTGGTTGACATTTCCCCCTGCACCCCCTAGGCCTGCGCTGGTCAGCCTGGTGCAGTGTATGGTGTGTCCTGCAGGTAGGTGGCCACATAGTATAGTCTATGGAGACCTGGACACGGGGGGGCAAGTGTATCCTGATCAGTCTTATAGATGGAGGGTAGGTGTGTGCGGGGACCAGTCTGCTGCTCGTGGGGAACACAGGACTCCTGTTCTTGGGATTTGGGGGTTACCAGCAGCAGCCCTACCTGTGTATACTGCACTGTGTGTACTGTACACAACCCCTACCTGTCCACCAGTGACCCTGAGAGGCAGTGGGTCTCCTTGGGTGGGGGGGTTGTGTGGGGCTTGTTACTCAGTAGGGGGCCTGTGGTCTTAGCTTCTTTCCCCAGTTAGGGGCTATGTATTTGGCTTGCCGGTCAGGTTGGTGGGGGTGGGGGGGGGGTTGTCTATTGCTGTTGAGTACTGTTTGGCTCGTTGTCTCAGTTGGGGGGCTTGTGTGTTTGCCTCGTTGCCCTGGTTTGAAGGAACTGCGTGTACGGCTTGTTCCCCGGTTGGTGTCAGGCTTGTGGCCCTGGTTTGGGATGGGGGGACTGGGTGTCGGGCTTGTCGCTCTGGTTTGGGGGGTGTCGGGCTTGTGGCCCTGATTTGGAGGGGGGTGTCGGTTTGTCGCCCATGAGCTGCCCCATATCAGGTTGTCTAATACCCTGTGGTGCAGTCTGTATATGGAGGGTTGTCCGCCGGAGGAGTAGTCCAGAGGAGCTCCTGTTCACCTAGTGTCACCTTTTATTTCCTGTGCAGGATGTTAGGTGGAGTAGTTCCAGTAATGTGACGTCTATTAGAGTCGTTAATAGGATGGCGTATAGAGTATTATCAGTTTCCCTGTAATGGAGGGAGGGGGGCGGCTGCAGTTTCCGCCATGGGACTATAATGTGCACGTCCGCCATATCCCTGACAGCATCTGGGTAATGTACGGCTGTGTTCACACTGTATACACGCTGCATGCAAAGTTTGACATTTGGATCCTGATGTTTTGCATCCTATGGGATGGAGGGAAAGCGACCCAGGGATTAACCATGACACTGCTGAAGGCTAGGAGTGCATGTACTAGTGACTGCAGGGCATATGAATTGGGCTAGTATACAAGTGACTGGTGGGGGTCGTAGTATCTATAATACAGGGATGGGGCTGGTCTTCTAGTTCTTGGTGTGATCAGTGCCATAGCCTGGACTTATTACCAGAGGCCGGGATTCCTACCCTGTGACAGGAGCTGGTGCAGATGTTGGAGCCTCAGATACAGGTGTGAACAGAGCCCTATCACATGACAGAACCCTACAGACCCCATTATGTCAGTGCTGCCCCTTGTGTGATGGATTTGTCTCTGCCTTGTGGCTTCTAACAGGTGTGAACAGATCCCTATGCTGGCAGTGCCGATCCTGCTTTCTCCTCCAGTTATTGGGGTGCCTGCCCTCACCGTGGACGTGTCCCGCATATCCCTTCCCTTTATCCTCTGGTATGAGCTGCCAACAACTATTTAGGGAAGTTTACATCAAAGATCCCACAGTGCAGCTGTCGCAGCAACTGCTGCAGCACCGATATTGTGACTCATGTCACTAGTCACTCCGCAATCTGCAGAAACTCTGCTCAGGAATGACAGCGACTTCATCTAGAATTGTCACTGAACTTGACTCCCTGGTTTTGCAGCGTGTCAGGGCAGCTGTACGGGGGAGATGATGGATGGCGCTCCTGAGCCAGGATCCCGGGGACTCGCCACTCACCTGACGTCAGATCAGCAGAAAGATAAAGAAGCCACAACACCGCAAAGGGTTAATGAAAGCACTGCTGAAAATGGTGCCCATGGCCCCCCTTGTTCCTACCACCTGCGGCATTCCTCCCTGGGGAGAGGGGCTGTCCCCCTGGAAATCATCTATAAAGGGGCCGCGGGGACCTCAGAGCTGCACTTCACTTAATGAGTCTCATGACAGCAAAAACCGTGTGAATTAACCCATGTGTTACCAGTGGTTAAGGTACTACCCCCACCATCATCCGTATGTATAGCTGCCTCCCTGGTCTGCTGGTGGAGCAGTAGAGGGAATGAGTGCAGTACATGATGGGAGTGATGTTCCTTCCTTGGCGTTTCGCCCCAGCTTCCCATGAGCACATTAAAGGAATCAATAGATGTGATGGCTCATTAATGGCGGTCCGACCGTGACCCCTGTGGCAGGTGACCATCCCCCGCAGCCGCCTTCGCTGTCCTATGTCAAGTGTTTCGGTTTTATCAGGTTGTCAGATGTGATAAGGGGCAGATATAAAAGTGTTGTATAGAAAAATGGTGCAATTTTACCCAATACACGTGAATTTGGCCCAAGTGCTGCCCAGTGCTTGTGTATATATAGCGCACCGCACAGCCTGTGACCTCCGCGCCCCGAGCCTCCCGTCATCGCCTCCGTATTGTCTGCTCCTCCATTCTCACCGTTTTTGCCGCCACCAGTGAGAGGGCGAGTTAATGGCGTCTGCATCACTTCATTGGATTAATTAGTGTGGCCTAATGACTAGGCGGCAGCGCCATAGGCGGGGGGGCCCGACGGCCCCGCTCCTGCTTCCGCTCGGCTGCCTCCTAACAAGACTCCAGTTTCATTAGGCCGCTGGCTGATAATTGTGAGAAGGCGACAAGCGTGGAGTTCAGCACCAGTTACCCCACAGGATTAATCCCATCCCTTACTGGAGTTAACCCTGTAGTAAGAGGGGCTCCGATCCCACAGGGAGGAGGGGGGGACTGGGCCTGTACTAAGTTGTAGGGTCGTACACGGCTTACTTCCTAATCTTGGGGTATGATTTTGCATTTCTTAAAGGGGAAGTCCTAATTCTTTTGGGCAAGGGGTCTGTTCCTTCCTGGCTTTCCCCAAAGTCCACAGGGTGTATAGATTCTGCAAGGCTTCCCCCTCATTGTAGCTTGAAACCCCTCCTAAATGGCATCATCTGCCAATCCATACCCAATGACTATGGCTGCCAATCTCACCTTAACCCTTACTTGGGCAATGATCTGACAACAGAACGCAGCTATAATCAGGAGGACAGTGCTGCAGAATTCGGGTGGAGTTCACTACTACATGCACACATGTGGATCATGGGGTGAGCTGGCGGTGGCTCTCGGGTCGGTTGTCTTCCTCTCCGGTGAGGCTGCCGGGTCCATGTCTGAGTGGTGACACTGCACACTTCGCTGCAGACTGACGTGTTCTAGGGGGCGCTCTGTAACTCCTTGGCCCGCTTCATACATTCCTGTCCTGATGCACAGAGCTGCCAGCCATAAGAAATCTCACAGCTGGAGTAACCGATGACATCATCCCAACTGTTTCCATGGAAACTCATAAACCGGGCGCTCGGTGCTGCCTGCCAGGGAACATGTGTTAGTGTCGCTGATGTATAATTTACTGGGCGTTGTAGTTTCCTCTGCTGGAATGCAGTGACCGGGCGCACAGCTGCCCATCCGCTACATAGCAGGGCACAGACGGGCGGGCACAGCTGTGCCCAAGGTAACCCAGTCACTCGGGCGATGAGTTGTGCAATAGTCAGTTGGCATATTCTGTAAAAATAGTGTTCTTGGTCTGCGCCATGTGGCTGTGCAGGTCTTGTAGTTGTCAAGGTGTGCTGGGAGTTGTAGTTGACAAACCACACAGTAGTCACATCCCAGCCCCTCCTCTGCCGTTCTGTAGTCATAGCATGGCCTCCTTCCACTCTTACCCATATATTGCTATGAGTCTGCCATTACTGGGACACTGGACTAGTGCCATTCACTGACAGCCAGCAGAGATCTTGTGAATGGAGTCTATGTGGAGCTGAGGAGTCATGAGCCTGGCCGCCCTACGCCTCAGTACTGCGCCTCGTCGTGTGATGTCATCGCCCTCATCCACCCCTTCCAGCTCTGAATATTTTGCGGGTGACTCAGTGGCGGGCGGGCGGGTGTGCAGGTGCTCGCTCAGGTCGCCTCCTTTCACTTTCATTGTTTCTGCTTCCACGTGGGCGGCGTGTTAATGAGTTACAACCTGCGCGCCGCGTGCTCGCCGCACTATCGTGTTTACTGTATTTATACAGTTCCCTGGTTACACGCCGAGCGCTTACATCACCTTTATGTGCCCGTGTTAACCCCTACAGCGCTGGAGCCTTCCCTTCCACTCAGCTTTTGTTTCCGACCTCCCCACCCCTCCACTGTATTGAGGCACCGGCGGTGCCCCCTCTGGGTCAGAGGACGATATTGCACGTAGCCTGTAGGCGCTGCCGCTTCCTCACAGCTGGTTTCCGTTTCCTGACTGGGCCAAGTGTCTGATTTACGACCAATCACAAAGTAAGATTCCCCTGCCGCTTCAGATTCCTCCGTATCTCCTCCTGCCCTGCAGGCTTACCCTAAGAGCCTGTTCACACAGTGTGGCTTTGTACCAGATTCCTAAGGATGGCCTCCAGTAGATGGTCACATATACCTTGCTCTTGTAATGGTGTATACCTCATATATATTACACACATATTAGTAGTGTCATTAGATTTCCCACAATGCAGTTCACCAGCGGAGCTGTTAGGAATTAGATGTGGAGCAGCAGATGTAGAATTGTGGATGCAGCTCTGGGAGTGACTGGAGTAGAACAAGTAAAGCCAAGGTTATAATTATGTGAGTGGGGTCCTTGTTCTCCTAGCGCCCCTTTACATGGGGAGAGGGGCTCGCAGTGCGCCCATGGAGCTGGATCGATTGGCTATGGCTGATATTGCTGCAGACCTAACCAATCGGTCCTGCACTAAGCACCCGCCTCTCTGATCATGGGAATCTATCATAGGATGCTGGGTTCGTATTGGGGTTGGGGTGACAGATTTTACTGCTCAGTCCCTTTTTGTTGAGTGCATGGAGCAGCCCCGGGCCTCGGTTATAGAACGACCCTTTATCGCCCCTATGCTGCATCCGCTTCCCCCTGCACATGCAGATTTTTGCAGTTCACTCTTAGTGCAGCGTACGTTGCAACCTCAGTGCAGGCCACTGAATGAATGTCGGTGTTAACCCCTTCCTTCCCTGCTATAAGGAGTACTACCCCCATCAGGACATGATTGAGCACTGCATCCTGTAGGACAGGGATTGTGCAGGATTATAGAAACAGCTCCCCATGGGTTGGATAAGCGCGTTCCTATTATCAGATCTCTGCTTGCTGTCAGTGTTCATGTGCAGAGCTGACCTGTCCTAAGGCTGTGTTCACATGTGACACCCTGTACCTTGCATCTGGCGGGGTTGGCTTCTGCAGCAAGTGCAAGGATTTCTCTAAGGCCCCGTTCAGACGGATTAGACAGTTTCAGACATTTCTGCACAAATCTGTCCATATGAGTATAGTGTAACACTTTACACTGCTGAGGGTTTGTTACAATGTGGCGATCATCCCCTAGCTGCAGCTCAGGTCTCTCTGCTGTTTGCTACAATGTCTGTCACAGATGATTAGTTGGCATTGTAGCAGACCCTCAGCTGTGTCCGCTCTGTCTATAGTTTCCTCCAATGACACACAGTAACAGATCTTCCCCTGTTTTCTGAGGTTTCCTTGTGAGGCTCGCTCTTACACGTTCATGCGCTTGCCCGGCGTTCCAGTAAGCCAGTGTGTAGTTTCCAGCTTGCCCCGTCATCCACTGGTAATTTTACCCCTGTAGCTGCCGCCCCCGCCTGTCTGATGTGACAGCTGCTTCTGTGGTTGCTGAGAAGTGATATTTAGCGCAGGATTGTGGTCCCCGCAGCCGCGCTCTCTCCCTCCGACTCTTCACGGACTATTTCTAGCTGTGGTTTCTGCAAGAAGCTTCTGAGCCTTACTCATGCTGGGTGCTCAGCTGTGCAGTAATATCTCACAGGGCATGCTGGGCTTTGTAGTCCTCAGATGATGTACTCTGCAGTGGGAAGCGCATTATGAATAGGCCACAAGAGCTGCTTGTTCAGGGTCTGCACAGAGCCCCACTGCGTTCTGGATAATCCACAAATACATGAAGGACTGCAGAGCTGAAATCTCCCAGCATTCCCTGCTTGTTCAGTGTCAGTACAAGGATTACGGCAATGCTTTGTGTTCTAGGAAGTGCAGTATCTAAGAAAGCAACAAATCTGTTAGAAGGAAGTCCACAAACTTAGGCTAGGTTCACACCTGTGCCTGGATACCATTCGAGGTTTCCATTCCTGAATCCGCTTGAAAAATGCAGTGAGAAAAGTTCTGCAAGCAGGAAACCTGGCGGACCCCATTATAGTCTGTGGAGTTTGCGGATTTTCATGGGTAAACACTTTTTAAGTGGATTTGGTTTTTGTTTTCGCGTCCCTAAGTAGACCCAAAGAACAGAAACCCGAACACAGGTGTGAACCTAGCAATATTAACACTATCCTGCAGATGGCTACTGGAGAGAGAGCGCAGCTCTGGAGTATAATACAGGATGTAACTCAGGATAAGTAATGTAATGTATGTACACAGTGACTGTACCAGCAGAATAGTGAGTGCAGCTCTGGAGTATAATACAGGATGTAACTCAGGATCAGTACAGGATAAGTAATGTAATGTATGTACACAGTGACTGCACCAGCAGAATAGTGAGTGCAGCTCTGGAGTATAATACAGGATGGGGGGGTAAGTAATGTAATGTATGTACACAGTGACTGTACCAGCAGAATAGTGAGTGCAGCTCTGGAGTATAATATAGGATAAGTAATGTAATGTATGTACACAGTGACTGTACCAGCAGAATAGTGAGCGCAGCTCTGGAGTATAATACAGGATGTAACTCAGGATCAGTACAGGATAAGTAATGTATGTATGTACACAGGGGGCTGCGCCGCCGGGGAGGGGGGCGCGGCTCGGGGGGGGAGGGGGAGGGATGTGTGTGTGTGCCAGGGCCTGCCCGGGGGGGGGGGGGGCGGGCCCGGGGGTTTATCGGGTGTACTCAGGATCAGTACAGGATAAGTAATGTAATGTATGTACACAGTGACTGCACCAGCAGAATAGTGAGCGCTGGGAAGAAGAAAGACACAGCCAGAATAGTGAGCAGCTCTGCAGTATAATACAGGATGTAACTCAGGATCAGTACAGGATAAGTAATGTAATGTATGTACACAGTGACTGTACCAGCAGAATAGTGAGCGCAGCTCTGGAGTATAATACAGGATGTAACTCAGGATCAGTACAGGATAAGTAATGTAATGTATGTACACAGTGACTGCACCAGCAGAATAGTGAGTGCAGCTCTGGGATATAATACAGGATATAACTCAGGATCAGTACAGGATAAGTAATGTAATGTATATACACAGTGACTGCACCAGCAGAATAGTGAGTGCAGCTCTGGAGTATAATACAGGATAAGTAATGTAATGTATGTACACAGTGACTGCACCAGCAGAATAGTGAGCGCAGCTCTGGAGTATAATACAGGATGTAACTCAGGATCAGTACAGGATAAGTAATGTAATGTATGTACACAGTGACTGTACCAGCAGAATAGTGAGCGCGCTCTGGAGTATAATACAGGTGTCTCTGGATCAGTACAGGATAAGTAATGTAATGTATGTCCAGTGACTGTACCAGCAGATAGTGAGTGCAGCTCTGGAGTATAATACAGGATAAGTGGTGTGTGTACATGGTGTTCTAATAGCGAGGGCACAGGTAATCTATCTTGCTGTTGTTTTGCCATCATGTTTGTTTCTGTACCTTGCCTAACCCTTTGTCCTCCATCTTATGTCTTTGCAGACAGTCAGCGTTCCCACCTCTCCTCCTTCACCATGAAACTGAAGGATAAATTCCACTCTCCTAAAATCATCAAGAGGACGCCCTCCAAGAAAGGGAAGCCGGCCGACCTTACTGTAAAGACTGAGGAGAAGCCTGTTAATAAGGTAAATTTCCTTACACTTAAAGGGGAGCTCCTCCTGATACATTATATCCCTTCATTTTCCCCATAGATATTTATAACCTTGATATTGGGCCCCTCTGTGTGTGATGTCAGGCGGTCTCCTCTTCCCCTTCAGCCCTACTTTAGGGAGTGTGGTCTCATCCTGCTGCAGGGTGACATGAGCTGATCTCATCTGCTATAAGCTCCCACCCCACAGCTGTAGCGCAGGCCGCCTGCTATCTCTGGCCCCGCCGCACCCCACAGCTGAGAGGGGCCTCACCCAACATATCAGAGTTCCTCAGCTTCCAGAGCTGTATGGCCATGACCCCTGCACCAGAGCTGAACTTCACTTGGTCAGTCGTATGTCCTGGTCAGGTTTCTCCCTCCTTTAACCCCTTCTTGCACTTAGTGTGTATAGGAATCCCCATAGAAGTGAATGAAGCAGTGGTGACGTGTGAGCAACCTCTTCATGCACATGGGGCAGTCAGGGCACCCTCTTTTTCATGCTCAGTGGGGGTCCTACCGGCCCGCCATTAACCATCAGACACTAGGGCATGTGTTTGTAGAGGGACTGCCTCTTAAAGGGCCAGCACAGTAATCCATGGTTGTAGGTGATGTTGAAGGTGACTCAGATACAGGATTAGCTGTGGTCGTGTGGCGGATCTGATGAGTTTTGGTCACAGTTTTGATGTGTTGAGGCTCCTCGAGTGTCGCTCGAAATCTTTTCTCATTATGAGTCAGGGAAAGTACAGAAACTCTCATCCTCCTCTCTTCCTGTCAAATCACTTTATAATGCAACCAAATCGAGTTCCTCTGAAGACTGTCCCAGGCACGTGATAACTGAATGAAAAAAAAAAGAAAATCTTTATCTGTACCTGGGAAAATTGAATGATAACCATCACAGCCCTTACAGTTGTAACCCAGCTTTCCCAGACTCCTGAATGTCAAATCCATTCCTTGAATCTTCTCCCACATAGCAAGCAAGGTAGATTTGCTTTTCTTACTCCTAGAGCTGCAATTTTCATCACTAGACTTGAAGTTCCCTCAACGAAACATCACCAAACTTTTCTAGAAACTGATAAGACTGGATTTAGTTTCCATATTGCGCATATTATATATTAATCTTTTCTCATATGTTGTAGACTCTGAGCCGACTGGAGGAGCAGGAGAAGGAGGTTGTCAATGCCTTGCGCTACTTTAAGACTATCGTAGACAAAATGGCCGTAGACAAGATGGTGTTGGTCATGCTCCCCGGCTCGGCCAGCAAAGTCCTGGAAGCCATTCTCCCCTTGGTTCAGGCGGACACGCACTCTCAGCAGAGGTATGTGATTATAACTTTCTAATGCACTGCAGTTCCTCATCATTTTGTCAGTCAGTGAAGGTGTCGGGGCCCTTGCGGTCGGTCAGTGAAGGTGTTGTCAGGTAGGCCTTTTCTTTCCCTGTTGTCATTGTTCTTCTACCTTCCGTCCACAGTACTGCGATCTCCTCCTGCTACAGCCGAGTGTACCAGTCTCTTGCCAACCTCATCCGCTGGTCCGATCAAGTGATGTTGGAAGGCGTGAACTGCGAGGACAAGGAAATGGTGGCTACCGTGAAGGATGTCATAAAGGCCGTGCTGGACGGTGTCAAGGTAGGACTGCAGCCTTGTGATGGCGATGTTCTCTGCCTGCAGTGTAAAGAATGGAGGATTACATGGCAGTTATGTCTGTATTTTTGTCTATAGGAATATAATAAATGGACACCCTTCTCTTTTATGTTGTACAGTTGTGTTGGTGCAGTCAGAATGAAAACCCTCCATGCTTTACACTGCAGGCTGAATTCAGTGAACTGGAGAGCAATGCAAAATAGCAATTATTGGGCAGGTTTACAAAACACAATGCAACAGAATTCTGGTTCAACTGTGCCATACACTGTTGCACGTACATCGCACTGTATTTATCAGTTCTCATCGGCAGGATAGGCAGTAAGTGTCTGACCACGTGACTGCTCCATGTGAATAGAGGGATGGGACGCATGTATGGCCATGGCTCCTGCCACTTCTATGGCAACAGCCCCATAGAAGCGAAAGGAGCGGTGGCCACGCTCGTGCAATAGACCTCTATTGGTGCACTTGGGGGACGTTACGGGTCCTGTTACCATGATCCCATTGAACATGACCTCTGATGAGCGGGTACGTATCTCCAGTCTAGTGGATGCGAGATGAATGTATACCCTGGTGTTAGACACTTATTGCATTGCCCATTGCATGTTAAGGGGTGTCACTTAGTGAGAAAGGAGAGTGCATTACCCAGGAGGAGGTGTGGTTTGTGCACCAAAATTTTGATATAAATGAATGGTGCAAAGCCAAATAATAGGTGTAAAATTAGACATCACTCAGCAGCTACTATGGTAACTTTGATGCATCTTCATAGACTTATGTTTAGCTAGTTTGAGTAGTAGAAGGGGTTAACAAATGTGCCCCAATATTTGTGCATGCTCGACTACTTGTATTTACTTGTCTGCTTATCACAGTAGTTAAGGGGTTAACCCCAGCCTTACGCCTGGCAGGCTGTCTGTCCCCTCTGGGGAGACACAGCTGGAGCCTGCATCTGTGAGGTCATCCAGAGAATGAAGTCAGATATTTGGGAGCCATCCAGCCCTCCCCTCCCTCATTCCCTGTACTTGGCTTCATAGCTGTGATTTCACCTTCCAGCTCTATGTGTATAAACTGTCATGGCCTCCACCACCCTCATTATCACATCACTCCCGCCCAGAGCGCAGAGAGTGATGGAGGCCTCAAACCACAGCCCCTGCTCCAATGTGTCAGATCCCAGTGCTGGGAACCTATGATGGCTGAAGTGTGAGGAAACATGGAGGCTGAATACTAGTAGTAAAGGTCCTGGGGGTTTATGTTAATGTCTATAGTCCCAAACATCATATACGTGATCCTGTATTATACTCCAGAGCTGCACTCACTATTCTGCTGGTACAGTCACTGTGTACATACATTACATTACTTATCCTGTATTATACTCCAGAGCTGCACTCACTATTCTGCTGGTACAGTCACTGTGTACATACATTACATTACTTATCCTGTATTATACTCCAGAGCTGCGCTCACTATTCTGCTGGTACAGTCACTGTGTACATACATTACATTACTTATCCTGTATTATACTCCAGAGCTGCGCTCACTATTCTGCTGGTACAGTCACTGTGTACATACATTACATTACTTATCCTGTATTATACTCCAGAGCTGCGCTCACTATTCTGCTGGTACAGTCACTGTGTACATACATTACATTACTTATCCTGTATTATACTCCAGAGCTGCGCTCACTATTCTGCTGGTGCAGTCACTGTGTACATACATTACATTACTTATCCTGTACTGATCCTGAGTTACATCCTGTATTATATTCCAGAGCTGCGCTCACTATTCTGCTGGTACAGTCACTGTGTACATACATTACATTACTTATCCTGTATTATATTCCAGAGCTGCGCTCACTATTCTGCTGGTGCAGTCACTGTGTACATACATTACATTACTTATCCTGTACTGATCCTGTGTTATATCCTGTATTATACTCCAGAGCTGCACTCACTATTCTGCTGGTGCAGTCACTGTGTACATACATTACATTACTTATCCTGTACTGATCCTGAGTTACATCCTGTATTATACCCCAGAGCTGCGCTCACTATTCTGCTGGTACAGTCACTGTGTACATACATTACATTACTTATCCTGTATTATACTCCAGAGCTGCGCTCACTATTCTGCTGGTACAGTCACTGTGTACATACATTACATTACTTATCCTGTATTATACTCCAGAGCTGCGCTCACTATTCTGCTGGTACAGTCACTGTGTACATACATTACATTACTTATCCTGTATTATACTCCAGAGCTGCGCTCACTATTCTGCTGGTGCAGTCACTGTGTACATACATTACATTACTTATCCTGTACTGATCCTGAGTTACATCCTGTATTATATTCCAGAGCTGCGCTCACTATTCTGCTGGTACAGTCACTGTGTACATACATTACATTACTTATCCTGTATTATATTCCAGAGCTGCGCTCACTATTCTGCTGGTGCAGTCACTGTGTACATACATTACATTACTTATCCTGTACTGATCCTGTGTTATATCCTGTATTATACTCCAGAGCTGCACTCACTATTCTGCTGGTGCAGTCACTGTGTACATACATTACATTACTTATCCTGTACTGACCCTGAGTTACATCCTGTATTATACTCCAGAGCTGCACTCACTATTCTGCTGGTACAGTCACTGTGTACATACATTACATTACTTATCCTGTACTGATCCTGAGTTACATCCTGTATTATACCCCAGAGCTGCGCTCACTATTCTGCTGGTACAGTCACTGTGTACATACATTACATTACTTATCCTGTATTGTACTCCAGAGCTGTGCTCACTATTCTGCTGGTGCAGTCACTGTGTACATACATTACATTACTTATCCTGTATTGTACTCCAGAGCTGCGCTCACTATTCTGCTGGTGCAGTCACTGTGTACATGCATCCAGTAGCCCTCACTGAAGAGACCAATTCTCCTTTTTCCTGGCTGTAGCCCCCCCTATCTGCAGGCTGCTGATGACATGTTTTATCTTTCTATCTCCTCTACATTTCTTAATCTCCTCCTTGTTGTTGTCATAGGAGTTGGTACGACTGATGATTGAGAAGCAGGAGCGCCCATCTCCCACCAGCCCTGTAAAGCTGGCCTTACCAGCGTGCAAATCAGACAGGTGGGTTCGGGGGTCTCAGACAAGGACACCTCTCCTGCAGCAACACTCTGTGGTCTCTAGGCTTGTTTTCATATTTTTTATTTTTTTTATTTTCCAGCACACAAGATTTACCTTTGTCTGAGAGAGAACTGGAGATTCTCAATAAGACTCCAGAGCCACCTAAGGATGTTCCGATAGACTGTGTAGAAACGGATGAGCTTGCTCCACCCAAACCCCCATTACCTGGTATACGAGTGATGGACAATAGGTAGGTGCCCCCCATAATGTTCACTAGTGGTGACTGTATAATCTGTATGTAGTGAGCTCCTCCTAGTGGTGACTGTATAATCTGTATGTAGTGAGCTCCTCCTAGTGGTGACTGTATAATCTGTATGTAGTGAGCTCCCTCTAGTGGTGACTGTATAATCTGTATGTAGTGAGCCCCCCTAGTGGTGGCTGTATAATCTGTATGTAGTGAGCTCCTCCTAGTGGTGACTGTATAATCTGTATGTAGTGAGCTCCCTCTAGTGGTGACTGTATAATCTGTATGTAGTGAGCTCCTCCTAGTGGTGACTGTATAATCTGTATGTAGTGAGCTCCTCCTAGTGGTGACTGTATAATCTGTATGTAGTGAGCTCCCCCTAGTGGTGACTGTATAATCTGTATGTAGTGAGCTCCTCCTAGTGGTGACTGTATAATCTGTATGTAGTGAGATCCCCCTAGTGGTGACGGTATAATCTGTATGTAGTGAGCTCCCCCTAGTGGTGGCTGTAGAATCTGTATGTAGTGAGCTCCCCCTAGTGGTGGCTGTAGAATCTGTATGTAGTGAGCTCCCCCTAGTGGTGACTGTATAATGTGTATGTAATGAGCTCCCCCTAGTGGTGACTGTATAATCTGTATGTAGTGAGCTCCTCCTAGTGGTGACTGTATAATCTGTATGTAGTGAGCTCCCCCTAGTGGTGACTGTATAATCTGTATGTAGTGAGCTCCTCCTAGTGGTGACTGTATAATCTGTATGTAGTGAGCTCCCCCTAATGGTGGCTGTAGAATCTGTATGTAGTGAGCTCCCCCTAGTGGTGGCTGTAGAATCTGTATGTAGTGAGCTCCCCCTAGTGGTGGCTGTAGAATCTGTATGTAGTGAGCTCCCCCTAGTGGTGGCTGTAGAATCTGTATGTAGTGAGCTCCCCCTAGTGGTGGCTGTAGAATCTGTATGTAGTGAGCTCCCCCTAGTGGTGGCTGTATAATCTTAGAGGTGGCTGTATAATCTCCCCCTAGAGGTGACACTGATCTGCTTTTCTCTCCTTACAGTCCACCTCCTGCTTTACCTCCAAAGAAACGACAATCTGCACCTTCACCCACTCGTGTGGCCGTTGTAGCGCCCATGAGCCGCGCTACCAGTGGCTCTAGTATACCCCTTGGCACCAGTACCCAGGTAGGTGATGACGCTTTCCTAGTGATTGTACATGTAATGGATGACTGCAGTGAGACAAGATATTGTTAATGGGTGATGGATATATAATTTTCCTGGCATAGCCCCCTTTAGGTTGTGTCTATATGTCGGGTGTAGTTTTCGGTGTCTGTTCTCTCCACACTCTGCTGCTATGCCCCTTTTAACCCCGCGTTTCTCTTTTGTTCCCAATAGGATTTTGAAGTGAATTGCTTTGCACACCGCCGATTGTCTGGAGGGAGCCAGTCCTATGGGGGCGAGTCTCCGCGCCTCTCACCATGTAGTAGTATAGGAAAGCTTAGTAAATCTGATGAGCAGCTCTCCTCCCTGGATAGGGACAGTGGCCAATGCTCCCGAAATACCAGCTGTGAGACACTAGGTAAGATGGGGAGGGTCAGAAATGGTTTGGAAAGCGACGTGAAATGTGTCTGGAAATGCAAAATTTTCCACCAGAATTCAGAAATGGCGCAACTTGTACACAGCAGACAGGAAGGGAAGATCCATGAACCATCTGTGTATTGCTCAGACATGAGCCGCTCCTCTCCTAACTAGTAGAGGGGGGGTTTAAATTTCTGCAAACCCCATCTATAAGGAGACTTGAGCTCAATAGTCCATCTCAGAGCAGAGATGTGTGTAGAGCATGGCGGGCATTGAGGGTGTTTAGAGCATGGCGGGCATTGTGTGTGTGTGTGTGTGAGAGCATGGCGGGCATTGTGTGTGTGTGTGTGTAGAGCATGGCGGGCATTGTGTGTGTGTGTGTAGAGCATGGCGGGCATTGTGTGTGTGTGTGTAGGGGGGCGGGTGTGTGTGTGTGTGAGAGCATGGCGGGCATTGTGTGTGTGTGTGTGTGCTGTGTGGGTTGTGGGTGTGTGAGCATGGCGGGCATTGTGTGTGTGTGTGTGTGTGTGTGTGGTGCGGGCTTGTGTGTGTGTGTGTGTGTGTGTGTGTGTGTGTGTGTGTGTAGAGCATGGCGGGCATTGTGTGTGTGTGTGTGGGAGCATGGCGGGCATTGTGTGTGTGTGTAGAGCATGGCGGGCATTGTGTGTGTGTGTAGAGCATGGCGGGCATTGTGTGTGTGTGTGTAGAGCATGGCGGGCATTGAGGGTGTGTAGAGCATGATGGGCATTGTGTGTGTGTGTGTAGAGCATGGCGGGCATTGTGTGTGTGTGTGTGTGTGTGTGTGTGTGCAGAGCATGGCGGGCATTGAGGGTGTGTAGAGCATGATGGGCATTGTGTGTAGAGATTCACTCATTATGTATGGAGACTTCTGCCTGTTGCTTTAGTTTATTTTACATTTACGATATGGGGGAGGGGGCCTTGTGATCCCTTCCTAAAAGCGAGAGTGAGATGTCTGGATGTTTTCACACGTCGCCTCTTGTCGGAGCTGGACGTGCGACCCTTGTTCTTAGCGGGAGTTTCCTGTCTGTGGTTTTCTCCATCGACCGCTGTGCAATGTGACATGTGTAATGGCCAAGAGTCATTTCTTAAGAAAACCACTGGTGAGAAGGAACAGACAGACGGTAAGCAATAACAGCGGGGAGTCCCTGCCACAGGGGCTGACTCAGCTTTTCCAGAGTCCTGAAAAGTAAATTTTTCACCAGTAATACATAATATGATCAGCTCTTTAATGGTGCCCTTGTGGACTGTCACACAACTTTACCAGAACCAGACATAATTTGGTCTGTTCAGACCACCTAGACTGTCTGACTGGGTTCTGGGAAAGCTGTGTGACAGCCCATATAGCCATCATTACCTCTACCAAAGGCTCGGCCTATTAAAAATGAGCAGGCTCCATCACTATAGGTTTGCCACTCAGGAGCCTGGAAAAGAGGGCTGACAACAACAGGAATGGCAGTAATAAGCTGGGTGACAACCAACATTATTTTATTTAGTTGCTTGTTGATGTTTCACCCAGCTTTCCTAGACACAATATGTTCTTTCCTTTCACATGGTTGCTTAATCAGACTTGACATTCTGGATCCTTGGGAAGCTGGATTACCATTCCCTGGAGGATCTAGAATGGTGACCATGTTGACACTCATTAGCTGCTCACAGTTGTCTTCTTGCTTCCTTGCAGATAACTATGACCCAGATTACGAGTTCCTCCAGCAGGACCTCTCCAGCGCAGACCAAGTGCTGGGCCAAGGCCCCGGCGTCCTCAGTCCTCTCCCTGAATCACTCGGAGAGTCCTGTTCTCCCTTTCATGGACAGAATTTTCAGTTACCTCCTAACACCCCCCAGACCTCAGAAGCTTCCCACGCCTCAGCCATAGAAACCCCCCTGCCCTACCTGAGAAGAAACGCAGGAGTGCCACATCCCACGCCTCTGATGGATCCCGCATCTGCTACGAGCGCCACCCCTCCCAGTACGACAACATCTCTGAGGACGACCTGCTGCTGCCGACATCTTCTACTCCTTTTGCTGCCGTTTCCCCTTTCCAGGCTGGGAACGTTTCACAGGTGGAGTTCCTGACCGACTTTGGAGCGGTGGAGTGCGATGACATTCCAGAGAAACCACCACCGCTACCGGAGAAGAAGAACAAACACAGTAAGTGGTGCACGCCCCGGTATATGGCTGCAATATGGGGATTTCGGAAATGTGGTGAGAAGTCTTATTGGTATCAAGACACCTTACAGGTTGATAACAGATAGTAATAGATTGTATTCCCCTGTCCTACAGTCGGCCTCTCCCCTCCTGACGTGGCTGATAACAGATAGTAATAGATTGTATTCACCTGTCCTACAGTCGGCCTCTCCCCTCCTGACGTGGCTGATAACAGATAGTAATAGATTGTAGTCCCCTGTCCTACAGTCGGCCTCTCCCCTCCTGACGTGGCTGATAACAGATAGTAATAGATTGTATTCACCTGTCCTACAGTCGGCCTCTCCCCTCCTGACATGGCTGATAACAGATAGTAATAGATTGTATTCCCCTGTCCTACAGTCGGCCTCTCCTCTCCTGACATGGCTGATAACAGATAGTAATAGATTGTATTCCCCTGTCCTACAGTCGGCCTCTCCCCTCCTGACGTGGCTGATAACAGATAGTAATAGATTGTATTCCCCTGTCCTACAGTCGGCCTCTCCCCTCCTGACGTGGCTGATAACAGATAGTAATAGATTGTATTCCCCTGTCCTACAGTCGGCCTCTCCTCTCCTGACGTGGCTGATAACAGATAGTAATAGATTGTATTCCCCTGTCCTACAGTCGGCCTCTCCCCTCCTGACGTGGCTGATAACAGATAGTAATAGATTGTATTCCCCTGTCCTACAGTCGGCCTCTCCCCTCCTGACATGGCAGATAACAGATAGTAATAGATTGTATTCCCCTGTCCTACAGTCGGCCTCTCCCCTCCTGACGTGGCTGATAACAGATAGTAATAGATTGTATTCCCCTGTCCTACAGTCGGCCTCTCCTCTCTCCTGACATGGCTGATAACAGATAGTAATAGATTGTATTCCCCTGTCCTACAGTCGGCCTCTCCTCTCTCCTGACATGGCTGATAACAGATAGTAATAGATTGTATTCCCCCGTCCTACAGTCGGCCTCTCCCCTCCTGACATGGTTGATAACAGATAGTAATAGATTGTATTCCCCTGTCCTACAGTCGGCCTCTCCCCTCCTGACATGGCTGATAACAGATAGTAATAGATTGTATTCCTCTGTCCTACAGTCGGCCTCTCTCCTCCTGACATGGCTGATAACAGATAGTAATAGATTGTATTCCCCTGTCCTACAGTCGGCCTCTCCCCTCCTGACATGGCTGATAACAGATAGTAATAGATTGTATTCCCCTGTCCTACAGTCGGCCTCTCCCCTCCTGACATGGCTGATAACAGATAGTAATAGATTGTATTCCCCTGTCCTACAGTCGGCCTCTCCCCTCCTGACATGGCTGATAACAGATAGTAATAGATTGTATTCCCCTGTCCTACAGTCGGCCTCTCCTCTCCTGACATGGCAGATAACAGATAGTAATAGATTGTATTCCCCTGTCCTACAGTCGGCCTCTCCCCTCCTGACATGGCAGATAACAGATAGTAATAGATTGTATTCCCCTGTCCTACAGTCGGCCTCTCCCCTCCTGACATGGCTGATAACAGATAGTAATAGATTGTATTCCCCTGTCCTACAGTCGGACTCTCCTCTCCTGACACGGCTGATAACAGATAGTAATAGATTGTATTCCCCTGTCCTACAGTCGGCCTCTCCCCTCCTGACATGGCTGATAACAGATAGTAATAGATTGTATTCCCCTGTCCTACAGTCGGCCTCTCCTCTCCTGACATGGCTGATAACAGATAGTAATAGATTGTATTCCCCTGTCCTACAGTCGGCCTCTCCCCTCCTGACACGGCTGATAACAGATAGTAATAGATTGTATTCCCCTGTCCTACAGTCGGCCTCTCCTCTCCTGACATGGCTGATAACAGATAGTAATAGATTGTATTCCCCTGTCCTACAGTCGGCCTCTCCTCTCCCTGACATGGCTGATAACAGATAGTAATAGATTGTATTCCCCTGTCCTACAGTCGGCCTCTCCCCTCCTGACATGGCTGATAACAGATAGTAATAGATTGTATTCCTCTGTCCTACAGTCGGCCTCTCTCCTCCTGACATGGCTGATAACAGATAGTAATAGATTGTATTCCCCTGTCCTACAGTCGGCCTCTCCCCTCCTGACATGGCTGATAACAGATAGTAATAGATTGTATTCCCCTGTCCTACAGTCGGCCTCTCACCTCCTGACATGGCTGATAACAGATAGTAATAGATTGTATTCCCCTGTCCTACAGTCGGCCTCTCCCCTCCTGACATGGCTGATAACAGATAGTAATAGATTGTATTCCCCTGTCCTACAGTCGGCCTCTCCTCTCCTGACATGGCAGATAACAGATAGTAATAGATTGTATTCCCCTGTCCTACAGTCGGCCTCTCCCCTCCTGACATGGCAGATAACAGATAGTAATAGATTGTATTCCCCTGTCCTACAGTCGGCCTCTCCCCTCCTGACATGGCTGATAACAGATAGTAATAGATTGTATTCCCCTGTCCTACAGTCGGACTCTCCTCTCCTGACACGGCTGATAACAGATAGTAATAGATTGTATTCCCCTGTCCTACAGTCGGCCTCTCCCCTCCTGACATGGCTGATAACAGATAGTAATAGATTGTATTCCCCTGTCCTACAGTCGGCCTCTCCTCTCCTGACATGGCTGATAACAGATAGTAATAGATTGTATTCCCCTGTCCTACAGTCGGCCTCTCCCCTCCTGACACGGCTGATAACAGATAGTAATAGATTGTATTGAGCACATGGCCTGGTGATCTGCAGGTTTAGTGGCGCTGCGGGGCTGTTGGGTGCAGTAGTTGGTGTCGGTCACGGTCAGTCGTGCCGTCTTTTTCCTGCCTTTCCATTTTACCCCTTCCACCCCCTGACCACCTGTCCCCTCCCCCCACCATGCTGCCATCAGATGGCCATAATCCTGCAGCTGTTCTCCTCCGCCAGCCTTTTGCTTCCTCCCCTGACACATGGAGCTGGGCGTTGTACACATCACAGTGAGAGCCCTGCGCGGTGCCAGCCATTGTGGTCCCATATAGAGATGTGGGGCCCTCCCCTAGTACTGGGGCTTTATAGGGTGTCCTATAATCACAGTCTGGTTATGTTGCAGTAGTTTGACCCCTTTAGCTGCCCCTCTCCTTGGCCCCGTCTATCAGGTCTCTGAGTGTTATAATCAGTTGCTAGAAAAGTTTTTCTCTTTTTTTGCTAATTTCCGTTTTTTGTGTTCCCCACCCCCAGTGATGACGTACATGCGCTTCGTGGAGGATTACTCCGAGCCGCAGCCTTCGGTTTTCTACCAGACGCCACAGAACGATCACATCTATCAGCAGAAGAACAAACACCTGCGTGAGGTCTACGGCTTTAACGATTCATTCAGTGGCCCGGAAACGGGCGTAGAAAGAGCTCCGCCGCCCGCTCTCCCCCCTAAACAGAGGCAGCTGGTAAGAACAAACAATAAATACATGGGAAATATGCTCCGCACCCTGCGCTGCTGTGTGTCGCTGCCGGTGGTGTTAGGATAGACACGGTAATGTTGGTGGAGAAGGGGCTATATAAAGAAAAAATGGGGTATTAAGGTTTTAAAGGCGTTCTCCAGGCTGAATAATGGATGACCTATCCTAAGGCTTGGCCGATCAGCTGTTTGCAGAGCCTACAACATTAGGGTAAGCCCTGCGGCCTCTTCACTACTTGCCAATCACAGTGCTGTACATTGTATAGTGGCTGTGCATGGTATTGCAGCTCAGCCACATTCACTTGAATAGGACTGAGTTGTGATCACACCATGTGACTGATGAACATGTCAGATGACCTGAGAAGCAGAAGAGGAGCTCAGGGTGCACTGCTGCCACTTCACACAGCTGATCTGTAGCGGTCCCGGGTGTCAGACCCCCACTTCAATTGATGAGAAGGTAGCATTTAGTCAGTGTAGTCCTCAGAGGTTGTCCATTGATTTCAGTGGCGCTTGCAGATGGTCCCAGTTCTGGCCCCCACCCATTATAATAACCATACACCATAGTATGGGGCAGTTCCTTGGATACCTGTTGGGACTCCTTAGTATTTCCAGCTAAGTAACCACTTGCAGCCTGGGCTGTTGTTGGGGTGGTGGGTCAGCTCTGCTATGTCTTGTGCTCTTTGGATCTCTCTTTTTCCTTCCACCTGCCCTCTCTGTATATGTAATTCTTCCAGCAGGCCTCCTTTGCTGCTTCTTCCTTCTCCTCTGTCTCGTACTGTGCACAGCCAACCAAAGGGGTCTTCGCACCTGAGGACGGCAGCCACCCTCAGGGCATCAGTCTGTCCGTCTCTAACTGCTTTCTGAGCCGCCACGGCTCTTTCCCTGTGCCTTCGGTGAGTGTCGGCTTCATTGCCTCATCTGTGGTGTGTAGTGTGTGAGTGAGTGTCACTATGTAGAGACTATAGGACTGCCATCTCTTCTGTAGCACCGACACATACAGGAGCAGAGCATGTAGTATAGCGTGTAGTCATGTAGATCTTTACACAGATGTGGTCTGTGCAATTTGATTGCTTTCTCTGACATTGCAGATCTGTCATGTGCCTGCTCCCTATTGGACATCATAGGGGTCTCCTGCTCACTCTCATAAGGAGCTGCTCTTACTCCCTTTATTTCCCCCTTTTATGTAAATAAGGTATAATCCTTGTATAATAAAACTTTCTCCAATTTTCTAATAGACTTTGCAGCCTCTGCTTGCTGTCAGTGAATGGAAATATTGCATACATGCTGTGACTGCTGCAGGGCTCGTGACAGTGTATCAGTGCTGTGCACATTTCTCATTCTCTCGGTTTACTGGCAGCAGTCAGAGGGTTAATATGCAGTGATCACTACTACCCCCTTCATCCTATGCTATCATCACATGACAAGTCTGAGAAGGATCTATAGTAGGACGTGACAACCTGAGACTGTGAAGTGTAGAACGTTCTCAGGCCGCTGCTCCCCATACTGTATGGCCGGAGGGGCAGCGCTCAGTCCTCGTCCTCCGCAGACTCTCACCTGTTCTTCACTAGACGCCCCCCCTCCCCCTGCAGGGTGGGATGAAAGGGTCAGGGGAAGGCTCAGCTTTCACAGGAGACTGTTGTGGTTGTACAGCGCCCCCAGTGGGGACAGGGAGAGTTGTCATGTGGACCATATGGGAAGGAGATTAATACAAGGGAGGGGGTGCGGCGGCATACCAGTTTCCTACTGTGAGAGTACATAGCTGGGATTCCAGAGGCAGACTGTGGCATGTAAGAATCCGAGGAAGGAAGGAAGGAGCGGAGAGAGGAAAGGAGGAGACGTGTGAAGGGAAGGAACGGGGAGGGGGCGCAGGAAGAGACCATGACCCAATAGAATAGAAAGTCTACACAGGGAGCGGGCAAAGGAATAATGAGCGGGCAACTCCAGATGTCTGAACTACAGCCTAGAATACCTGGATGTGCCCCCCCATGTCGCTGCTGCCGGGTGGGCTATGAGGGCTCCACCATAGTATACATAGCACAAGTACACAGGACGCACGCTCCACATAACAGCATATAGCCATTACTCCGCATTGCGGTCAGAATCCCAGCGATGCGACAGCCTTCTAGTAGCTGCGGGCGCTGTCTGCAGTCACTGTCAGTGCACGGATGACAGGTGGTGTAATGTGCTGCAGGGCATCGCGCCAACCAGACTCTGCCATGCATTGACATGAGTGACACCTTTGAGCGCTGCAGCTCATTCTCAAGGGACAGGAAGCCCCCACAACTCTGCAAAGAGTGTCCCCACCTCAACCCCTAAAAATCCAAAGAGTGGGATAGAATAAATGGTAGGTAGGGGAGGAGGGGGACGCAGCTGCAGCTACTTTATAAAGGCTGGGAGACGTCTGCGGGGGTCACTGTGCTGTGGGATGTTCAGATAGCAGGAATAGAGGAAGAGTCTGAGCACTCCAAGCATGCTGGGATCAGTAGTACGTCTGTGGCACTGCTATGGTCCAGTCTGGGCCTGGTATATGGCGGTTTGTACAGTACTAAACCTGCTTTTACACTAATCTGCTTTTCTTTTTACCTTCTCTGTTTCTTTCTCCTTTGCCCCCCTTTAACACCCATTTCTCCCCCCTCCCCCCAGTACAAGTCTGTTTTCCGCTCCTACTCCCAGGATTTTGCCCCGCACAGTCAGGCTCCTGCCCTTCCCGTGCTGAATCCTGCCATCTTTTACTCCTCCCGCTTCTCCCCAGTCCTCTCAGATTCGGTGCCCCCTCCCCCAGCTCCCCTCTGCCCCACTTTACCCTCCTCTCAGGGTGGCAGCTCCTGCGGGACCCCTCCTGCCTGCCTTCCTTTTGAGCCTCCTTTCTCCAGCTCTCTGCAGACGTCAGCGGTGAGAATGGGAGGGGGCTCGGACGGACGGGTTCATGTGTGGGGGGCATTTGTGAATGGCAAACCTGCTTCTGTCGGTGTACCCTTCCCATCACCCCTGTGCTGTGCCGCTGCTGTCATCGCCTCCCTGTGCTGTCTGTCTGTGCCCGCTTGCTCATTGCTCTCATGTAATAACCATGGCAGGGTCCATCAGCATCGCCCCCCTGAGGTCAGGTCATTGTCAGGCTGCAGAGCCCATATCTGTACGGCCGGCAGTGGTGCCCTATAGGTGTGACCTCTCTCCTGTGTTACGTGCACGCTCTTCAGCTCTATCCTCAGGCAGTCTTTGTAGTTCTGCTGCCCTTGGATACGGCGCTGTGCCCTCTGCTATACTACACAATATCCAAGTGGAGGGCGATAAAAAAACACTGGTAACCAGTATATTCCAGCCCCGAGCATGGACAACAAGTCACATCACCTATAGGTTTAAGTGTTTCGAGCCATACAGCTGCTACAGTGATGGGTGAGTGTGGCCCAAAATGTGTTGCAGGTTCTGATTTCTGGCACTGATCAATACCATGTCAGTGTGATATATACAGTGTGAAGCATACTATAGAAATACCTTAAAGGGCTTCTTTGCCTGTGCTAAAATCTGTGAAGGGGCCTACTTGGGAGAACCTTGGCTCGCAGTATCGGTCGTTCAGTGCAGATCATTGTATTCATGTGAATAAGGTCAGAGCAAAAGCCGCAAATAATCCATGTGGCAAAGTATTGACTATTACCTGTTATCTGTCCCGTGTACTCCTTTATACCACAATGTTATTGAGTCACCTCACACCAGACCCTGTACAGGAAAAGTAACTGCACCCCACAAGGTCACTGTGTCCAATTACAAGCAACAGAATAGTGAGTGCAGCTCTGGAGTATAATACAGGATAAGTAATGTAATGTATGTACACAGTGACTGCACCAGCAGAATAGTGAGTGCAGCTCTGGAGTATAATACAGGGTGTAACTCAGGATCAGTACAGGATAAGTAATGTAATGTATGTACACAGTGACTGCACCAGCAGAATAGTGAGCGCAGCTCTGGAGTATAATACAGGATATAACTCAGGATCAGTACAGGATAAGTAATGTAATGTATGTACACAGTGACTGCACCAGCAGAATAGTGAGCGCAGCTCTGGAGTATAATACAGGATGTAACTCAGGATCAGTGCGGTTAAGTAATGTAATGTATGTACACAGTGACTGCACCAGCAGAATAGTGAGTGCAGCTCTGGAGTATAATACAGGATGTAACTCAGGATCAGTACAGGATAAGTAATGTAATGTATGTACACAGTGACTGCACCAGCAGAATAGTGAGTGCAGCTCTGGAGTATAATACAGGATAAGTAATGTAATGTATGTACACAGTGACTGTACCAGCAGAATAGTGAGTGCAGCTCTGGAGTATAATACAGGATGTAACTCAGGATCAGTACAGGATAAGTAATGTAATGTATGTACACAGTGACTGTACCAGCAGAATAGTGAGTGCAGCTCTGGAGTATAATACAGGATGTAACTCAGGATCAGTACAGGATAAGTAATGTAATGTATGTACACAGTGACTGCACCAGCAGAATAGTGAGCACAGCTCTGGAGTATAATACAGGATGTAACTCAGGATCAGTACAGGATAAGTAATGTAATGTATGTACACAGTGACTGCACCAGCAGAATAGTGAGCGCAGCTCTGGAGTATAATACAGGATATAACTCAGGATCAGTACAGGAAAAGTAATGTAATGTATGTACACAGTGACTGCACCAGCAGAATAGTGAGCGCAGCTCTGGAGTATAATACAGGATGTAACTCAGGATCAGTGCAGGTTAAGTAATGTAATGTATGTACACAGTGACTGCACCAGCAGAATAGTGAGTGCAGCTCTGGAGTATAATACAGGATAAGTAATGTAATGTATGTACACAGTGACTGTACCAGCAGAATAGTGAGCGCAGCTCTGGAGTATAATACAGGATAAGTAATGTAATGTATGTACACAGTGACTGCACCAGCAGAATAGTGAGTGCAGCTCTGGAGTATAATACAGTGAGTGTATTATAGTTAGTCCACACTCCAGTTTGGGTGCAGTTTATCTTTCCTAGCCCCTGTCTGGTAGGATCTGTCCTTTTTGACCCCACCATCGGTAAATCTGTAAATTGGAGACTTTTGCCAAACATTCCCTCTTCCCACCATAGAATGAAAATGCAAGTGAGGAGACGGGAGATGGGGAATATGTCAACCTGTATTCCTCTGGGCAAAGCAACGGAGACCCTCTGCCCTGTGATGGTGTAAGTAAATTATACAGTCTGAGGTGTAAGGGGCACAGTGGGGGTAATAAAGGCCAAACCCCAGCCCTCTGCATGCGCAAATTTTTTGCAAGGCATGCCCCTCTCACCTCCCCACTATGCCCAACCAATGCACCGCATGATCCTACCCACCCCCAAGATGCTGACCTTATCCCAACACTAACCTGACTCCAGGGTTAAAGACCCCCCCACCCCCCATGCACTTACTAAAATTAACACTTTTGTGCATGTCTATACCCATAACCACTCGCCATTGTCTCACCAAGATCATGAAATCTTATATATTTTACATAAATGTAGCGGCACCTCAGTAACCTGAGCGAGGTCTCAGCCTGACATATAGGAATCCTAGAGAAGGCTTATGTATAGAGGGCCATGGACACTGCCGTTGGGTCACCAGCTATGTCCGTACTTTACCTGACACTGATGTAGGTCAGATTTAACCCTTTACAAACTAGAGGGTGAAATCTATGGCAACCCCATGGAAAAAAACACTTGAGTTCTTTATCAAAAACTGTACTATTTGGTGCGCTTATATCTGTGGCTTTCCCTAAGCTTACCAGTCCAGTGTGAACATACCCTTAGGCTACAGCACGTACTTGCAGTGGCTAATTTATTGCAGTGTACAGTAGAAGCAAAGTGGATGTGAAATAAAGCAGGATGCCCATTGACCAGTTGGCCAGCCTGAGAACCCGGCACCACAGTCAGTGACAGCATTAGGACACCTACAGCGAATACTATAAGACACACACACCATTTTGGGCAGTTCTACTCGGCGGCGTTCAGACAAGCTCCCTCCAGGCCGCTGAGGAATAATCTTGATTTGGGTGATTTTTGCATTGGCTCACCAGTCTTCTCTGCGGTCCTCTAGTGCAAAGGTTCAAAGGGCCGCAATACTAGACATGCTGCAGGGTTGCATCTCCCCGCACGGCAGGTTTTAGTTGCATCGTGTGAGTGCAGCTACTGAATGTGGCAGGCCCAGGCTTGATATGCTTTTTCTCAGCATCTTTCTTAGTGACGTTGAACACTCCTGGCGATATACAGACCTAGGCTCTATGCACACTGATCCATTTGTCCCATATACGGGCCCATTTATTATCTCAGGTCCTATTCCTCTCCGTTTTGTGGCCTGAGCTCACTAGATGAAGTGAATGGGTCCTTGGTGCCATGGGTAGCACTCTGTCATCCATGTGCCATTTTACCATGGATGGGGCACATGCACCCTGTCATGTACGTGTATACTTACCGGGAGAATACCATCTTCATTTACTGGGCGTCCCTTCTATATTCACCAAGGTCAGATGTCCAGGTTACCCCCCAGATACAGTTGTATCCCGTATTCCTTTAGCTATCTTCAAGAGCACCGCTGCCTTGTCCTTCCAGTCTGGTTACATTTTCTTCATGTAGATTTTTTAGGGACATTCATACACAGCAGGTTCGTTGCAGAGCTTTCTTAGGACAGTTATAACTATCTGCAGAAACCTTCACATGTACAGAATAGTTTTCAGCTCTGCTGCATGTGAACATACCCTTATTAGATGGTGACGGTCTCCCCTGGGCTAGTAATAGGCTTTCATCTGCTTCCTGGGGCTACTACTGATCCGTAGTTCCAGCTGCAGGCTTTATCCATAGACCTCTCATTTCATCCCTAAGTGGATTTCTGCTTCAGGACTTGGCCCTGCTGCTTGGAGGACGCATCTACTAACCTCGCTGATGTACAGAAATAGCGCCTCGTGCCTCAGTGTCATGCTGGTGGTGTGACAGAATAGGATGAGCCGGGTTTAATGCAGGAAATGCAGCAGTGTCTTGTATCATCCCTGTAAATGTACCCTCGTAATCCTCCCACCTACTCTGCGGCTGCTCTGAGCTGCATGTGGGGGGTTAGGGGGCTGCACAGAGGTCGGCTATACTTCTTTGTTGGACGATCCACTCTGCAGATGTGAGCACCGGGCCACCAGGCATTTTCTAGCATCTTCACCTGTTTGGATGCAGCTCTGGCTCTACTCGCATCATCTCGTGACGGCACCACTTGTGAGTTGTGATCGTGCTTGCTTGTATGTGCACATGTCTGTCCCTACTCACCTCTGCTATTAACATGGTGCTAGCAATGCGCTTGTGCTTCCTCATCTGTTTTACCGCCGTGATGTTCATATATATGTATATACATGTTATAGTGTGTTTATATGGGGTCAGGGGGTTACATACAGCTGCAGTGCAATGGCTTCTACAACGGTTATGTTCAGTGACCTCCAATGTGTGTCAGGGCATTCTGGGAATTGCAGATAACTACTCTAGAGCAGTGTCTGGTGGTCATTGATCTACTTGTGGTGACCTTCCAGCTATTGACAGACCTGAGCTGGTTTATGTTAGTCTGTAGTCCTTGGCGGAGTAAACAGCAGCCTATAGTCCGCAGGGGGGGGGAGTGATCCTGGAAATGTGTAATATTAGAAATTGCATCTACATTGCTCTACATGACTCATACTACAAGAAGCACAACTGATGAGTGTAGTAGTACCACAGACAGAAGGATCAGATCATTCATGCTTTGTCCCCATCCTATCTGTAGAGCAGGGAGTTCAGACTATGAAGGCAACCCCTAACTCACTGACCTCTTCTTCCAGGAATCGCCTTTGATTGGAGACGGACACCAAAGAGCCTCATCCCAGCCCAGTGTGCCCGGGAGTGACAGCAACGAGACCACAGAAAGGTAGGTACCTGCAGCAACCTGGGGTAGTCACAGACCGGTCAGAGCGTCCATGCTGACCCCTGACCATGATATAAGGGTCAGTACACACAGGAAATCACAGCTTGTGTATATGGAGTAGTCACAGACCGGTCAGAGCGTCCATGCTGACCCCTGACCACTGCTGACTATGATATAAGGGTCAGTACACACAGGACATCACAGCTTGTGTATATGGGGTAGTCACAGACCGGTCAGAGCGTCCATGCTGACCCCTGACCACTGCTGACTATGATATAAGGGTCAGTACACACAGGACATCACAGCTTGTGTATATGGGGTAGTCACAGACCGGTCAGAGCACCCATGCTGACCCCTGACCACTGCTGACTATGATATAAGGGTCAGTACACACAGGACATCACAGCTTGTGTATATGGGGTAGTCACAGACCGGTCAGAGCGCCCATGCTGACCCCTGACCACTGCTGACTATGATATAAGGGTCAGTACACACAGGACATCACAGCTTGTGTATATGGAGTAGTCACAGACCGGTCAGAGCGTCCATGCTGACCCCTGACCACTGCTGACTATGATATAAGGGTCAGTACACACAGGACTTCACAGCTTGTGTATATGGGGTAGTCACAGACCGGTCAGAGCGTCCATGCTGACCCCTGACCACTGCTGACTATGATATAAGGGTCAGTACACACAGGACATCACAGCTTGTGTATATGGAGTAGTCACAGACCGGTCAGAGCGTCCATGCTGACCCCTGACCACTGCTGACTATGGTATAAGGGTCAGTACACACAGGACATCACAGCTTGTGTATATGGAGTAGTCACAGACCGGTCAGAGCGCCCATGCTGACCCCTGACCACTGCTGACTATGATATAAGGGGTCAGTACACACAGGACATCACAGCTTGTGTATATGGGGTAGTCACAGACCGGTCAGAGCGTCCATGCTGACCCCTGACCACTGCTGACTATGATATAAGGGTCAGTACACACAGGACATCACAGCTTGTGTATATGGGGTAGTCACAGACCGGTCAGAGCGCCCATGCTGACCCCTGACCACTGCTGACTATGATATAAGGGTCAGTACACACAGGACAACACAGCTTGTGTATATGGAGTAGTCACAGACCGGTCAGAGCGCCCATGCTGACCCCTGACCACTGCTGACTATGATATAAGGGTCAGTACACACAGGACATCACAGCTTGTGTATATGGGGTAGTCACAGACCGGTCAGAGCGTCCATGCTGTCCCCTGACCACACCTAATACACTGAACACTACGTGCCCATCAGACCTGGACCCTGGTGTGATGACAGAAGTCTCCTGGTCTGATGGATCACATGTTACATGACTGCCGGGTACATGTCTCTTACCTGGAGAAGAGATGGCTCCAGGGGGTGTTATGAGAAGAAGGTGCTGGCTGGGCAGAGTGATGCTCAGGACAATGTTCTGACATTGTGTGGCTGTGACACTTACCACCTACCTAAACATTGTACTTACCTAGTACCCCCATCATTATCGGTTTCTGTACGTTTATTTCTGCTGCGGTGTTGGGGGCGGCCTCAGCTTTTAGTTTCTATTGAAGGTGTAAAGCTTTAGTCTACTAATCTGCCGCCATGACAGTTTTGTCTTCTCCTCCTTGCCGCCGTCAGATGTAATCACTGTAATTTTTCGGCACTTCCCCTTTAATGATCCCCTACATGAAGAGCGACACCATGGGAGCCATTGTAGGAATGTCAAAGAAGTGTGAAGAACCCCAATTCTACAGACAACTTATTATGTAAAATCCGTATCGTCCGTCACCTCCACATTGTGCTGTTGTCTACAGTGATACAGGAGGAGGGGGCGCGGAAAGACAAAATAGCGAGAAACTCCCAGAATATCGACTAATGACGATAAGAGCTTTGTCACTTTAGTAACAAACCCTCAGCTGTGAGAAGTATCAGGTCAGGCTACATTCACATCTGTGTTGGAGTCTCTGTAGGAGACGCTGCAGATTCAACCTAAAAACTGCAGAGAGAGAGAGGGGTCCTGCATGGAGGACTTTTCTCTCCACCGGTTTCAGTATAGAACCGACGGACACCCAGCGGACCCCATAGATTATAATAGACTGTTATAGTCTATGGGGTCTGCGGGTGACAACGTTTTTAGTGGATGAGATCTCAATCATTCAGGTCCACATGGGGAACCTAGCTTCAGGATGGGCACTGTCTGATTCACTGACAGCAAGCAGAGGTCTTGTAGAAGGTAAAGATTGACGTTTATTATATATCTCTAATCTTCTCGTGTCAGGCCACAAAATTCTACTGAAGGTCTCGATCCAGAGGAGCAGGAGACGGAAGAAAGTGAGGAAACCGACGAGCTGTCTCTGGTGGATCACAATGAGATCATGTCCCGACTCACACTGAAACAAGAGGTAAATGTGGTGGTGGTATAACAGCAGAAGGGGGCGCTAGTGGCACAGCAGGCATGGGTATAACTGATCTTTATATCTGCAGGGGGACGATGGCCCAGATGTGAGAGGCGGCTCTGGAGACATCTTATTAGTCCATGCCACAGAGACAGATCGCAAAGGTGAGTGCAGAGAGAAGAGAAAGAAAGACAGACTCACTGTACACAGTGACTACCAGCAGAATAGTGAGCGCAGCTCTGGAGTATAATACAGGATGTAACTCAGGATCAGTACAGGATAAGTAATGTAATGTATGTACACAGTGACTGTACCAGCAGAATAGTGAGCGCAGCTCTGGAGTATAATACTACAGGATGTAACTCAGGATCAGTACAGGATAAGTAATGTAATGTATGTACACAGTGTCTGTACCAGCAGAATAGTGAGCGCAGCTCTGGAGTATAATACAGGATGTAACTCAGGGTCAGTACAGGATAAGTAATGTAATGTATGTACACAGTGACTGCACCAGCAGAATAGTGAGCGCAGCTCTGGAGTATAATACAGGATGTAACTCAGGGCAGTACAGGATAAGTAATGTAATGTATGTACACAGTGACTGCACCAGCAGAATAGTGAGCGCAGCTCTGGAGTATAATACAGGATAAGTAATGTAATGTAAGTACACAGTGACTGTACCAGCAGAATAGTGAGCGCAGCTCTGCAGTATAATACAGGATGTATCTCAGGATCAGTACAGGATAAGTAATGTAATGTATGTACACAGTGACTGCACCAGCAGAATAGTGAGTGCAGCTCTGGAGTATAATACAGGATGTAACTCAGGATCAGTACAGGATAAGTAATGTAATGTATGTACACAGTGACTGCACCAGCAGAATAGTGAGTGCAGCTCTGGAGTATAATACAGGATAAGTAATGTAATGTATGTACACAGTGACTGTACCAGCAGAATAGTGAGCGCAGCTCTGGAGTATAATACAGGATATAACTCAGGATCAGTACAGGATAAGTAATGTAATGTATGTACACAGTGACTGTACCAGCAGAATAGTGAGGGCAGCTCTGGAGTATAATACAGGATAAGTAATGTAATGTATGATGTACACAGTGACTGCACCAGCATAATAGTGAGTGCAGCTCTGGAGTATAATACAGGATGTAACTCAGGATCAGTACAGGATAAGTAATGTAATGTATGTACACAGTGACTGCACCAGCAGAATAGTGAGCGCAGCTCTGGAGTATAATACAGGATATAACTCAGGATCAGTACAGGATAAGTAATGTAATGTATGTACAGTCATGGCCAAAAGTTTTGAGAATGATACAAATATTAATTTTTACAAAGTCTACTGCTTCAGTTTTTCTAATGGCAATTTGCATATACTCCAGAATGTTATAAAGAGTGATCAGCTTAACAGCAATTACTTGCAAAGTCAATATTTGCCTAGAAAATGAACTTTATCCCCCAAAACACATTTCAACATCATTGCAGCCCTGCCTTAAAAGGACCACCTAACATCGTTTCAGTGATTGCTCCATTAACACAGGTGTGGGTGTTGATGAGGACAGGGCTGGAGATCAATCTGTCATGATTAAGTAAGAATGACACCACTGGACACTTTAAAAGGAGGCTGGTGCTTGCCATCATTGTTTCTCTTCTGTTAATCATGGTTATCTCTAAAGAAACACGTGCAGTCATCATTGCACTGCACAAAAATGGCCTAACTGGGAAGAGTATTGCAGCTAGAAAGATTGCACCTCAGTCAACAATCTATCGCATCATCAAGAACTTCAAGGAGAGAGGTTCCATTGGTGCCAAAAAGGCTCCAGGGCGCCCAAGAAAGACCAACAAGCGGCAGGACCGTCTCTTAAAAGTGTTTCAGCTGCGGGATCGGGCTACCAGCAGTGCAGAGCTTGCTGAGGAATGGCAGCAGGCAGGTGTGAATGCATCTGCACGCACTGTGAGGCGGAGACTCTTGGAGCAAGGCCTGGTCTCAAGGAGGGCAGCAAAGAAGCCACTTCTCTCCAGAAAAAACATCAGGGACAGACTGATATTCTGCAAAAGGTACAGGGAGTGGACTGCTGAGGACTGGGGGAAAGTCATTTTCTCTGATGAATCCCCTTTTCCATTGTTTGGAACATCTGGAAAACCGCTTATTCGGAGAAGAAGAGGTGAGCGCTACCACCAGTCTTGTCTCATGCCAACTGTAAAGCATCCTGAAACCATTCATGTGTGGGGTTGCTTCTCAGCCAAGGGAATCGGCTCTCTCACAGTCTTGCCTAAAAACACAGCCATGAATAAAGAATGGTACCAGAATGTCCTCCAAGAGCAACTTCTCCCAACCGTCCAAGAGCAGTTTGGCGCTCAACAATGCCTTTTCCAGCATGATGGAGCACCTTGCCATAAAGCAAAGGTGATAACTTAATGGCTCAGGCAACAAAACATAGAGATTTTGGGTCCATGGCCTGGAAACTCCCCAGATCTTAATCCCATTGAGAACTTGTGGTCAATCATCAAGAGACGGGTGGACAAACAAAAACCAACAAATTCAGACAAAATGAAAGCATTGATTCTGCAAGAATGGACTGCTATCAGTCAGGATTTGGTCCAGAAGTTGATTGAGAGCATGCCAGGGAGAATTGCAGAGGTCCTGAAGAAGAAGGGTCAACACTGCAAATATTGACTTGCTGCATTAACTCATTCTAACTGTCAATATAAGCTTCTGTTACTCATAATATGAATGCAATTCTATTTCTGTATGTGATAAAAACATCTGACAAACACACATAAAAACCAGAGGGCAGCAGATCATGTGAAAAGAGAATATTTGTGTCATTCTCAAAACTTTTGGCCATGACTGTACACAGTGACTGTACCAGCAGAATAGTGAGTGCAGCTCTGGGGTATAATACAGGATAAGTAATGTAATGTATGTACACAGTGACTGCACCAGCAGAATAGTGAGCGCAGCTCTGGAGTATAATACAGGATGTAACTCAGGATCAGTACAGGATAAGTAATGTAATGTATGTACACAGTGACCGCACCAGCAGAATAGTGAGTGCAGCTCTGGAGTATAATACAGGATGTAACTCAGGATCAGTACAGGATAAGTAATGTAATGTATGTACACAGTGACTGCACCAGCAGAATAGTGAGTGCAGCTCTGGAGTATAATACAGGATAAGTAATGTAATGTATGTACACAGTGACTGTACCAGCAGAATAGTGAGCGCAGCTCTGGAGTATAATACAGGATGTAACTCAGGATCAGTACAGGATAAGTAATGTAATGTATGTACACAGTGACTGCACCAGCAGAATAGTGAGCGCAGCTCTGGAGTATAATACAGGATAAGTAATGTAATGTATGTACACAGTGACTGTACCAGCAGAATAGTGAGCGCAGCTCTGGAGTATAATACAGGATGTAACTCAGGATCAGTACAGGATAAGTAATGTAATGTATGTACACAGTGACTGCACCAGCAGAATAGTGAGCGCAGCTCTGGAGTATAATACATGTATCTCAGTATTGTCCTGGTCTTTATATTGCGGTTCAGTAAGATCTTCTGTCCCCCTTTTTTTTTTTCTTCCTTCTTGATATGTTGAGGGTTATCCTCTTCTCCCCACAGATCTGGTCCTGTACTGTGAGGCGTTCCTGACCACTTACCGGACGTTCATCTCTCCAGAGGAGCTGATTCAGAAGCTCCAGTATAGATATCCTTTTCTGGATCTTCCTCAGTACATTTAGTAGGGCTCTGTTCACACACAGGAAACCTCACAGACTCCATTATAAGTCATTGGATCTGTCCGGATTCCTCAGCCCCAGTGCTCTGGGCTCTATTATGAACTGAAGCTCATAAGCGACTACAATGCCCATTATGTCGGAGTTATTTATCTTCTTCCTTGCACTGTCCATTTTTTATTTCTTTAACCGCTGTCCACATATGAGAGATTCTGTCATTTCCAGGACACGTTCAAGCAGCGAGTGAGCAAAAACACCTTCTTTGTGCTGGTGAGAGTGGTGGACGAGCTGTGGTAAGTGACATGGCCAGACGCGGTGGGGACACCAATGATTTGTATGCTTCCTCCTTGGGTCTTGCGGCACACTTGTGGTTATGTAGAAGTCTTGCACTTGTTGGTTCCCCATCATTAGTCTTCCATATCTTAAAGGGGGAAGTCTGGATTTCCCATTGCACATATACAGTGGGGAAATAAGTATTTGATATAGTATTTGGCGATTTTTGCAAGTTTTCCCTCTTACACAGAATGGAGAGATCTGTAATTTTTATCGTAGGTTCGTTTCAACTGTGAGAGTCAGAATCTAAAAATAATCCAGAAAATCCCATTGTAAGATTTATAAATAATGTGCATTTTAGTGCATGAAATAAGTAAGGTTAAATAAATAAGGTTTTTTTTTCTCTCTGCAGCTTGGTGGAGCTGACTGATGAAATCCTGAAGCTGCTGATGGAGTTGGTGTTCCGGCTGGTGTGTAAAGGGGAGCTCAGCCTGGCCCGGGTGCTGCGGAAGAACATCTTGGAGAAAGTGGACAACAAGAGAATGCAAAGCCATTGCAACTCTGCACTGAGGCCCCTGGCTGCCCGGGGGGTGGCTGCCAGGTACGAGGGTCTCCCTGCTGACACATGCACACTATGGTGGATCACTACTACGTGCATGGTGTATTAAGGGTTTTTAAGATTTACACATGACCCCCATCAAGTCAGTGGCTATAGCGTAGCTGCATTGCTTATTGTAGCGTGGTATCCACCTCTCAGGTTACTGGTCGATCATCCACCTTGCTTTACACTTCTGCTTTTTCTATATACCGAATGACTTCTATGTCCTTCTTACTCCAGACCAGGAACACTGCACGATTTCCACAGTCATGAAATTGCGGAGCAGTTGACCCTTCTGGACGCTGAGCTATTCTACAAGATTGAGGTAAGGATGCGGGCAGTGGCGCTTTACTGGTCACGTAGATGGCGGCGGACCCGTTATAACCCAACATCTTCTCTATCGCAGATTCCTGAGGTCCTGCTATGGGCAAAAGAACAAAACGAGGAGAAGAGTCCAAACCTGACCCAGTTCACCGAGCATTTCAACAACATGTCCTATTGGTAAGAGATGTGGACGGTCATGTGGGGGGATGAGAGCTGCGCAGATTTATGTACATTAACTTATCCCACCATACTCCTCCCCCCAGGGTGCGATCCATCATCATGCAGCAGGAGAAGGCGCAGGATCGAGAAAGGCTGCTCCTAAAATTCATCAAAATTATGAAGGTGAGTGACAGGTGATCACATGAAGGGAAACTGGCCGCTGCCTTGTATAAGGGGCCGGATGTCATCTGTAGTCAGACCCTGGACCTAGCTAATGTATTACTAGTGTATGCCCCCCTATGTAAAGCCCACCTGGTAACAAAAGTGTGAAGGGGGGTGGTCACATCTAGCGATGACCTTCCCTCACCCACTCAGTATCCACTATACAAAGGATTGGCCATACTGGATAACTTTTCAACAGACCCTCTGCTGTAATAAACATTAGCTAGGGACATGTTCTCAGCCTCTGTATGTAAATCTATTCCCATTCACTGACATCAAGCAGAGTTATTGAGATGCTGATAATATGGATGTACAGAGTTGCAGAGTAATCGTTGCTTTTTGCTTCACAGCATCTAAGGAAACTTAACAACTTCAACTCGTACCTCGCTATCCTGTCTGCGCTGGACTCTGCGCCCATCCGGCGGCTGGAGTGGCAGAAGCAGACGTCTGAGGTGAGGCTCCTGCGGCTGTCCTGCTGACGGCCATGTCTGACACCTTTCTGTATTAAATCTGACCTTCTGTCCTGCAGGGTCTGGCTGAGTACTGCACCCTGATCGACAGCTCCTCCTCCTTCCGGGCTTACCGAGCTGCGCTGTCTGAAGTAGAGCCGCCCTGTATACCTTACCTGTAAGTACGCCATGGGCTCTGTACACACTGCATGTAATCGTGACGCGCTGACGGCTGTGATCTTATGGACGTTGCATACATTGTACCTTTGTCTTTTCCAGGGGTCTGATCTTACAGGATCTCACCTTCGTGCACCTGGGGAATCCGGACCACATTGATGGGAAAGTGAACTTCTCCAAACGCTGGCAGCAGTTCAACATCCTGGACAGCATGAGGCGATTCCAGCAGGTGTAAGTGAAGGATCGGTCTGACTCCGCCTCCTCCCCGCACACTATATAATCTATAGGTCTCCTCTGTGTATACAGCTCCACTGCTGTGTCATAGACTCTGATCACAAGTGTATTCCGGCCGTGTTTTTGCATCTTTATGTCCTGGCCTGACCCTGGACCCCTGTGATGCTCACACCAGACATGCACCCCTAATACACTCCTGTGATGGTGATAAAAGGGTTAAAGCAGCAGTGATTTTCAAGATTATGGCCTGTTCACATGTCATGGTTAAATTAGGGTTTTGCTACAATTTTTGCAAAATGTTATGATTTTACAAAAATTACTGCAAAAAATCTCCGGTATAACTTTTTTTTTTTTTTTTTTTTTCCCCTCCCCGCAGTCATTACGACGTCCGCCGGAACGATGACATCATCTCTTTCTTCAATGACTTCAGCGACCACCTGGCAGAAGAAGCTTTATGGGAGCTCTCGCTGAAAATCAAACCTCGCAACATCACCAGACGAAAGACAGAACGGGACGAGAAAACCTAAAGCCGGGAGGGCGGGCGACGCAGCCCTGCGGACACAATATAGGGGATCCCTGACTGAAGGGGAGATCCCTGAGACTGGTGGGGGAGGGGAGGGGAAGGGGGGGGGTCATTCGTCATGGTTACCTATTGTCACTGACTCCTCCCAATTATGTGGTCGGCCCCGCCTGCTGCCGTCTTACACTGATTTACCGACATCCTGTGGCCAAACACCGCACTGTGCGCCATCTGTTTACACATCCATGGAACGGCAGACATATTGGATTTTGTGCTGTGACTTGTGCGCTCTCCCCGGAGGGTGAGACACGGCTGCCTGGACGTCCCCAAAGAGTCGACCTGATGTGGAGCCCAAGGTTTTACTTCTTCTTTTTCTCTTTTGCTAAGAAGGTTGGTTTATGTTGGACACCGTGTTTACCCGGAACCCCCTGCAGAGGGCGGCAGCGAGCAGCTCCTGTAAATATCAGTGTTCTGTTTTCGGGAGGGGGGGAGGGGGGAGGCGGCCAATGTGATATGTATTATTATAATTATTATATTTTTTTTTTATGCTGTTGCATGACAAGTATCCAGAGACTGAGCGTGTAATATACATAGAGGAGCCGAGCGCAGCGGCCATTTGTGTCAGGGGAACCATCCGGGGGCCGCCTCACGGGAGGCCAAATAAATGTTTAAACGTCTTTGTTCCTTACTGCTTGGCTTGTCGAGCAAGGAACCTTCTCGTCCTCCCATGTGATGGCGTCCATGTCTAGTGCTAAACCGCCCTAAACTAAACAATTGTTAATTTAAATAAAATGAAATTCACTTTTTTTGCATACAATTCGCTCAGATTTGGGGTTTGTGTGTCGCGATCATCTGTGCTAAGAGTGGGTGGTGGGATGCTGGGATTTGTAGTTCCACAGATTTGTGAGTGAAGGACTGTGTGGAAGAAATGCTGTAAGGCAACTGGCTGCAGAAGGAGACAGCTCCATTGATGCCCTGCCCACTTTTTAGAACCACACCTGTTTGTCTTGCTGTAAGGTAATTGGCTGTAGAAGAGCCCTCCTCCACTGCTGCCCTGCCCCTTTAGTTAAGCACCACCCCTTTGTCTGGCTGTAAGGAGAAGCCCTGCCCACTTAAGCCCCAACCCTCCACCTGTATAGCTGAAGGATAACTGGCTAGCGGATGAGCCCTGCCCACTTGTTTAAGCTCCACCCTCTAAAGTCTATAGGTGCTGCTCTGGTGGTGTATTCCCTGATGCAGCATCTACTGAGGGATGTCACATAAGTGTGGGGGAGGGGGATTTGCATTTGGTCATGTGTTACATCTCCTTGTGTTGCAGTTCATATCTGTTCCAGCAGGCGGCGCTGTGTGTTTGCTCAGTTTTACATTCACCCTTCATTCACTTTTAGGCCGGGGATCCGCGTAGCGTAAATGCAGCAATTTTGGCTTTTAAAAAAAAAAATACTCATTTTACAGTCGCTGCAAATTCCGGCTAATCCCATCCACACATTGCAGAAAGAATCTGCAGCAGAAATGTCGAGATTTCCCAAACAGTCATGGTTTTTGTATATCGCAGCAGGTCAATTATACCTACGGAAACGCCAGCGGTTTCCCTATAGGTATAATAGGGACAGAAAATCTGCAGAGGAAATCGCTTTGGTTTTTTTCCGCAGCGCCTTTTGGTCTCGGCCTGTTAAGTGGGACCTTAGCCTTTAAAGGGGTTGTGCAGGGTTAGATAAATATGGCTGCTTTTGTTTGGAGACAGCGCCACCTGTCTGTGAGTTATCTACTTATATTAAAGTGAAGGAGACTAAGCCGCAGTACCGCACACAACCTGTAGGCAGGGGTGGCGCTGTATTGGATCTAGATTTTCTTCTCTAAGCCTGGACAAGGCTTAAACTCACTCCCTATGTAATGTCGATATTTCTGGATTCGTTGTGTTTTTGTGTGAGTTCTCTGCTTGCTCTCAGTGAATGACAATGTACAGCTGAATGTTCGTCACAGTGTGTCTAGTCATAGTATTAGGTCTGGTTTTCAGCCTCTGCTGGCTCCTATATACTGGCAGCAAGCGGAGGTCCTGAAGAGCCAATTGGTCATAATGGACTCTGTAAGGATTGGCGCCCCCTCAGTGAACACCAGAAAGTGCAGGTAAATTATAAAAGATACAATGTATTTCCATGTGTCCTGTACATATACACAGCAATATGTCCGAGTATCCCGGTCACCCCCGGAGGGGCCGATTAGGGCCAGGTGTGATATTTAGTCTCTGCAGAAGTTTCTCTTTCCAGTCCTCCATCACAAGAAGATGGTCACGACCACGTAAATGATCCAGCTGACCGATATGAAGACCCCAAAGAGCAGGCTGAAGAGGACCAGGGAGCGAGCCTTGCGGGAGGACTCCTGAGCCTGCAGGATGTCGCCTCTGCTCAGCGCCACGCGGGTCTGGAGAGAGAAGAGACAGGTGGGTGAGACCGAGCGGCCTCATGTCGTGTTAGGGGGGTCTGCCACGAGGGGGCGCTGTTCACCTAGGCTAGTGATAACACATCCTGTGACTGGACAGCTGCTGCAAAACTACAACTACCAGCATGCAACAGCTGGAGAGTCACAGATTGGGATCACTAACCCACCGCATGATGGGGGTTGTAGTGTGCAACAGCTGGACGGGTACTGGTTGGGGAACATGGTGTAGACTGTTCTACTTTTATATAGGAAGTGGTGCGGTTACAACAATGTTCTCTGCTGCAATATCAGCTACATGTTGATGGTTTCCATTAAAAGCCTGTGGAGCTGAACAGGTGACTGGTCCAGTCTGTAAGGCCGTGTTCACATCTGTGTCCGGAGCCTTATAGATGATGTGTAAGCTAATCCAATCTACTCAACATAAAATAGAAATCCATCAACAGCTGCTTGCTGATGGTTTTCATGTAATATCAGGAAACCCAGCACAACCATACATTACGGGTCAGACCATTGATTTTAATGGGTGCCATATAGAGGAAATTCCAACATGGGTCTCTATAGTACCTGTGGTCATTACAGGGTTAATGTGGCCAGCGGGCCGGATCCTGTTCCTCCCCATCCCCCCCACCCCCATTAATATTCTATGGTATATATTATTCCTGACAGGCGGTTTTGCTTTTTCCATCCTGAATAATTTACATCTTATCTGTGATTTAGTCGTCGCTGTGTATTTGGTGCAGCCGCCATGAAATCTCACAGGACCCGGATTTAAAGGGATTCTTCACTATTGACTCATGGGGCAAGGCTCTGTGCAGACTGACAATGGTGGGATTCAGTGTTGGGATTGATGGAGCTGAATATGGAGTTCCCCTTTAAGGCGAGTCTCCGAGCCCCATGTCTTACCTCATGTGAATAGACCACGGCGATGATCCCCGTCAAGAAGCAGCAGAAGAAAGTCACTAGCACCGACTCCACCATGTAGTCCTTGGTTCGCGCTTCCGGCTGCGATGGCGCCATCCCCAGGGCGCTGTCATTCTGCAGGGAAGCAATGGTGGCGTCAGCAACACCCCAAACCTACCCTTGCCCTGTATACTGGAGGTGGCTACTAAATCCTCTGTGTGACCCACAGACGATGGCGCATTCTTACAACCATCTTTTGGGCAGGATCATGTGGGCATTAATAATTCACCGCCCTGCCAGGACAAGGAGCCGCCGAGATCTTATTTCCTTTTTATTTCTCATGGAAGGTGCAGTTAACCCTTCACGTACAGGAGATCGCAGAGACGACGCAACACGTGGGGGCGGCCATCGTTGACTCTAAAGGACTGGACCCTGGGAATGTCTCCCATAAGGATTAGCCCTGAGTAGCCAGTCTGAGTGTGGATGTATAGGTTAGCCATTCAGGAGTCTGGTAAAGTTGGGTGAATACTCTGGGACTTGTAACAAGGGCCATGTTGTTGGTCACCCAGCTTTGCAAGAATCCTGAGTATCAGGTCTGGATAATGGTGCATAGTTTGGCCCTTTGGGAGTCTGGGGAACTGCAATAGAATCCATATTTGTGGTCACCCAGCTTTCCCAGGGACAGATGGGTGTCTTACTATGATATAGGGGTAGGATCCAGGCGGCAGGTTGGGCTGAGTGTAGACGGTGGACATTGCGGCTCTGGACTGGTAGTAGACGGGCATGTTCCCCGAGAAGTTGGCTGGGTAACTTGGATACAGGAGATGTGCAATCTTTGGGTCAGGGGGGGAGTACGGAGGGGGGTCCCCAACAAATCCGGCGTTCTCTATCCCTTTGGGCTCCTCAGATGTCGTCTTGGGCTGCTCGTCTCCAGGAGTGTTAGCTCTTTGGCCCATTTCTGCCACTGCAACGCTTCTTTCCTCTTGGATTGGAGCCTCCATCTCTGCAGAAAAAATATTGGGTTTACTGTGCTGAAAATGAATACAATGCAAGCCAGTCTAAACTGTAACAATACATCTCACAGCAGGGGGTTTGGTACAGTGCATCAGTCTCTAGACAGCCTGGTGTAAACACATCAGCAGCACAAACCCCTCTCCTACAATGTATCAACCTGGAGACCACAGAGGACTGTCCAGACTGGATACACTTGTAACAAACCCTCAGCTGTGAGACGGATTCAGACAAGTTTTCAACCTTGAACTTTTCCTGACTGACCTAGGCCTGGACTCCTCGTTTTTATGGCTAGATTGTCGCTGTTCTTGCGGCGTCCTATCAGATCTCCGTCGTGTTTCCGCCCCATCAGGGGTAATAACTTTCCGTGGCTGCCACCTTTGCTCTCAGGTTATTTTCTCTTCGTTACTGATAAGATTCTGTTTGTTCTGCCGCTCGCGCTGTATAAACATCGACTGACCGGTTTGTGTTTACAGTAAAGACTTCACGTATGCGCAAAATATGCAGTGACCTGTCTTGTATTTGGGTTGTCCGGGATTAGAAATACGAGGCTTTTCTCCAGAAACAGCGCCACCGTTGTCCACAGGAAGTGTCTGGTTTTACAGCTTAGTCCTGTTCACTTTAATACCAGATACAACCTGTGTGTAGTTGTAGTGCTGTTTCTGGAAGGTTGCAGTCTTTATCTGCGCTGATTGCTTTTCAGGGTGCTGGGAGAGCTGGGTGACCACAGCTATGGGCTGCCATTCAGCTTTTCCAGATTTACAATGACAATTCTACCTGTTTATACAGTGCTGCATCTCCCACTCGGGACTCTTGAAAAGCTGCATGACAACACATCAGAGATCTTTTGGGACGTCATCGTGGAAGTCACCCAGCTTTCCCAAAAACTGATTCTGTTTGTTGCAATCTGAAAATTGAGAAGCAATTCGCCTGGGATTATCCTAGTAGTGATCTGGGATCAGCGGAGGTGTCGTCACAGTGGCCCCTGTAATCTGCTGCAATCTCTGCTGCTCCTTCCCTTCAGGATTAAATGTTTCATAACAAAATCGCTGAGAAGTGCGAAGATAAATCATCTTATTGTAAGTGACCGAGAACCTGCTCAATGTAATCTACCGCACTGAGGGCCACGTAACCAAGGACCAGCGAGACAGCAAAGACCTGGACTGTAAGGGGGTCAGTGGAACTGTCAATAATCATGTGGTTACTATACGGGGTATATCCCAATCCTGTCATGTCACATCTAATGGATAATCTTATCTGGGAATGTCTACCTATAAACCCCAAAGTCAACTACTAAAACCTAATGACTATAATACAGTCATGGCCAAAAGTTTTGAGAATGACACAAATATTCTCTTTTCACATGATCTGCTGCCCTCTGGTTTTTATGTGTGTTTGTCAGATGTTTTTATCACATACAGAAATAGAATTGCATTCATATTATGAGTAACAGAAGCTTATATTGACAGTTAGAATGAGTTAATGCAGCAAGTCAATATTTGCAGTGTTGACCCTTCTTCTTCAGGACCTCTGCAATTCTCCCTGGCATGCTCTCAATCAACTTCTGGACCAAATCCTGACTGATAGCAGTCCATTCTTGCAGAATCAATGCTTTCATTTTGTCTGAATTTGTTGGTTTTTGTTTGTCCACCCGTCTCTTGATGATTGACCACAAGTTCTCAATGGGATTAAGATCTGGGGAGTTTCCAGGCCATGGACCCAAAATCTCTATGTTTTGTTCCCTGAGCCATTTAGTTATCACCTTTGCTTTATGGCAAGGTGCTCCATCATGCTGGAAAAGGCATTGTTGAGCGCCAAACTGCTCTTGGACGGTTGGCAGAAGTTGCTCTTGGAGGACATTCTGGTACCATTCTTTATTCATGGCTGTGTTTTTAGGCAAGACTGTGAGAGAGCCGATTCCCTTGGCTGAGAAGCAACCCCACACATGAATGGTTTCAGGATGCTTTACAGTTGGCATGAGACAAGACTGGTGGTAGCGCTCACCTCTTCTTCTCCGAATAAGCTGTTTTCCAGATGTTCCAAACAATCGAAAAGGGGATTCATCCGAGAAAATGACTTTCCCCCAGTCCTCAGCAGTCCACTCCCTGTACCTTTTGCAGAATATCAGTCTGTCCCTGATGTTTTTTCTGGAGAGAAGTGGCTTCTTTGCTGCCCTCCTTGAGACCAGGCCTTGCTCCAAGAGTCTCCGCCTCACAGTGCGTGCAGATGCACTCACACCTGCCTGCTGCCATTCCTCAGCAAGCTCTGCACTGCTGGTAGCCCGATCCCGCAGCTGAAACACTTTTAAGAGACGGTCCTGCCGCTTGCTGGTCTTTCTTGGGCGCCCTGGAGCCTTTTTGGCACCAATGGAACCTCTCTCCTTGAAGTTCTTGATGATGCGATAGATTGTTGACTGAGGTGCAATCTTTCTAGCTGCAATACTCTTCCCAGTTAGGCCATTTTTGTGCAGTGCAATGATGACTGCACGTGTTTCTTTAGAGATAACCATGATTAACAGAAGAGAAACAATGATGGCAAGCACCAGCCTCCTTTTAAAGTGTCCAGTGGTGTCATTCTTACTTAATCATGACAGATTGATCTCCAGCCCTGTCCTCATCAACACCCACACCTGTGTTAATGGAGCAATCACTGAAACGATGTTAGGTGGTCCTTTTAAGGCAGGGCTGCAATGATGTTGAAATGTGTTTTGGGGGATAAAGTTCATTTTCTAGGCAAATATTGACTTTGCAAGTAATTGCTGTTAAGCTGATCACTCTTTATAACATTCTGGAGTATATGCAAATTACCATTAGAAAAACTGAAGCAGTAGACTTTGTAAAAATTAATATTTGTATCATTCTCAAAACTTTTGGCCATGACTGTACTGCCCCCTACATACAAGACTATAACTACTATAATACTGCTCCCTATGTACAAGAATATAACTACTATAATACTGCTCCTATGTACAAGAATATAACTACTATAATACTGCTCCTATGTACAAGAATATAACTACTATAATACTACCTCCTATGTACAAGAATATAACTACTATAATACTACCTCCTATGTACAAGAATATAACTACTATAATACTACCTCCTATGTACAAGAATATAACTACTATAATACTACCTCCTATGTACAAGAATATAACTACTATAATACTGCCCCCTATGTACAAGAATATAACTACTATAATACTGCCCCCTATGTACAAGAATATAACTACTATAATACTGCTCCTATGTACAAGAATATAACTACTATAATACTGCCCCTATGTACAAGAATATAACTACTATAATACTACCTCCTATGTACAAGAATATAACTACTATAATACTGCCCCTATGTACAAGAATATAACTACTATAATACTGCTCCTATGTACAAGAATATAACTACTATAATACTGCCCCTATGTACAAGAATATAACTACTATAATACTACCTCCTATGTACAAGAATATAACTACTATAATACTGCTCCTATGTACAAGAATATAACTACTATAATACTGCTCCTATGTACAAGAATATAACTACTATAATACTGCACCCTATGTACAAGAATATAACTACTATAATACTGCCTCCTATGTACAAGAATATAACTACTATAATACTACCTCCTATGTACAAGAATATAACTACTATAATACTGCCCCTATGTACAAGAATATAACTACTATAATACTGCTCCTATGTACAAGAATATAACTACTATAATACTGCACCCTATGTACAAGAATATAACTACTATAATACTGCCTCCTATGTACAAGAATATAACTACTATAATACTACCTCCTATGTACAAGAATATAACTACTATAATACTGCCCCTATGTACAAGAATATAACTACTATAATACTGCCCCCTATGTACAAGAATATAACTACTATAATACTGCTCCTATGTACAAGAATATAACTACTATAATACTACACCTATGTACAAGAATATAACTACTATAATACTACCTCCTATGTACAAGAATATAACTACTATAATACTGCCTCCTATGTACAAGAATATAACTACTATAATACTGCCCCCTATGTACAAGAATATAACTACTATAATACTACTGCTATGTACAAGAATATAACTACTATAATACTGCTCCTATGTACAAGAATATAACTACTATAATACTGCTCCTATGTACAAGAATATAACTACTATAATACTACCTCCTATGTACAAGAATATAACTACTATAATACTACTCCTATGTACAAGAATATAACTACTATAATACTGCTCCTATGTACAAGAATATAACTACTATAATACTGCCTCCTATGTACAAGAATATAACTACTATAATACTGCCCCCTATGTACAAGAATATAACTACTATAATACTACTGCTATGTACAAGAATATAACTACTATAATACTGCTCCTATGTACAAGAATATAACTACTATAATACTGCTCCTATGTACAAGAATATAACTACTATAATACTACTCCTATGTACAAGAATATAACTACTATAATACTGCTCCTATGTACAAGAATATAACTACTATAATACTACTCCTATGTACAAGAATATAACTACTATAATACTACCTCCCTGTGCCCACGCTATGTATTGTATCTTCCTTGTGGCTTCCATTACAGATCAGGTCTATCAGATCTTGATTCTTTTAAAATATCCCCAGTATATTACAATTATTACTTTAGAAGTTACAGGGTTAAGGTGTTTCTGGTCTTGCGGGTGGATGTGAGGACTGAAGGTGTGAACAGCAAAGAACAGCAGAAAACCTGAAGCCATAAAACAGTTAATTTTAAACAAAATATGAATCAGCAATGAATGTGTAAGCAGCCTCGCCCCCTGCCTTGTTATCAACCCCTTCAGGCTGGAGAGTAATGTAGAGGATAGGTCAAGTTACTACAATCTATTACTATCTGTTATCAGCCATATCAGGAGGGGAGAGGCCGACTGTAGGACAGGGGAATACAATCTATTACTATCTGTTATCAGCCATGTCAGGAGAGGAGAGGCCGACTGTAGGACAGGGGAATACAATCTATTACTATCTGTTATCAGCCATGTCAGGAGAGGAGAGGCCGACTGTAGGACAGGGGAATACAATCTATTACTATCTGTTATCAGCCATGTCAGGAGGGGAGAGGCCGACTGTAGGACAGGGGAATACAATCTATTACTATCTGTTATCAGCCATGTCAGGAGAGGAGAGGCCGACTGTAGGACAGGGGAATACAATCTATTACTATCTGTTATCAGCCATGTCAGGAGGGGAGAGGCCGACTTGTGTTGATCAGTGACAGGAGGTGTTGTACTGTCTTTCTCCATGATCATTACTGTTTGACAGTAATTATATATGTGACTTTGTTACCTGTCGTTATTGTCAGTCACATGGGGGGGCTCTGACAACCTCTCTATTAAAGTAACAAAAAAGCAGTTGTCGCCTGGCCGCTGATGAGTCCTTTGTTATATTGTAGTTATTTAGGAGACATTTTCTGCTGATTCCTCTTTTATATTTCCTCCACTTTTAACCACTTTAGTTCCATACTATATATCAGTATGTTCATAGTTGTCAGAAATAGAAATAAACCTCAGACCCATGTCCTGCCTGTATCTCCTGATGTCTGCACAATGTAATAGGTAAGGACTGATCAGTCTAGGCTCAAGAACTGACAGGCTCCTTCCCCTGTAGTAGCCATAGCCCCGCTGCCTTGTCCCCACATCCCGCTGTACCTGTAGTAGCCGTAGCCCCGCTGCCTTGTCCCCACATCCTCCTGTACCTGTACTAGCCATAGCCCCACTGCTTTGTCCCCACATCCCGCTGTACCTGTACTAGCCATAGCCCCGCTGCCTTGTCCCCACATTCTCCTCTACCTGTAGTATCCATAGCCCCGCTGCCTTGTCCCCACATCCCGCTGTACCTGTAGTAGCCGTAGCCCCGCTGCTTTGTCCCCACATCCCGCTGCACCTGTAGTAGCCGTAGCCCCGCTGCCTTGTCCCCACATCCTCCTGTACCTGTACTAGCCATAGCCCCGCTGCTTTGTCCCCACATCCCGCTGCACCTGTAGTAGCCGTAGCCCCGCTGCCTTGTCCCCACATCCTCCTGTACCTGTAGTAGCCGTAGCCCCGCTGCCTTGTCCCCACAGCCCGCTGTACCTGTAGTAGCCGTAGCCCCGCTGCCTTGTCCCCACATCCCGCTGTACCTGTAGTAGCCGTAGCCCCGCTGCCTTGTCCCCACATCCCGCTGTACCTGTAGTAGCCGTAGCCCCGCTGCCTTGTCCCCACAGCCCGCTGTACCTGTAGTAGCCGTAGCCCCGCTGCCTTGTCCCCACATTCTCCTCTACCTGTAGTAGCCATAGCCCCGCTGCCTTGTCCCCACAGCCCGCTGTACCTGTAGTAGCCATAGCCCCGCTGCCTTGTCCCCACATCCCGCTGTACCTGTAGTAGCCGTAGCCCCGCTGCCTTCTCCCCACAGCCCGCTGTACCTGTAGTAGCCGTAGCCCCGCTGCCTTGTCCCCACATTCTCCTCTACCTGTAGTAGCCGTAGCCCCGCTGCCTTGTCCCCACATCCTCCTGTACCTGTAGTAGCCGTAGCCCCGCTGCCTTGTCCCCACATTCTCCTCTACCTGTAGTAGCCATAGCCCCGCTGCCTTGTCCCCACATCCCGCTGTACCTGTAGTAGCCATAGCCCCGCTGCCTTGTCCCCACAGCCCGCTGTACCTGTAGTAGCCGTAGCCCCGCTGCCTTGTCCCCACAGCCCGCTGTACCTGTAGTAGCCGTAGCCCCGCTGCCTTGTCCCCACATCCTCCTGTACCTGTAGTAGCCGTAGCCCCGCTGCCTTGTCCCCACATTCTCCTCTACCTGTAGTAGCCGTAGCCCCGCTGCCTTGTCCCCACATCCCGCTGTACCTGTACTAGCCGTAGCCCCGCTGCCTTGTCCCCACATTCTCCTCTACCTGTAGTAGCCGTAGCCCCGCTGCCTTGTCCCCACAGCCCGCTGTACCTGTAGTAGCTGTAGCCCCGCTGCCTTGTCCCCACATCCCGCTGAACCTGTAGTAGCTGTAGCCCCGCTGCCTTGTCCCCACAGCCCGCTGTACCTGTAGTAGCCGTAGCCCCGCTGCCTTGTCCCCACATTCTCCTCTACCTGTACTAGCCGTAGCCCCTCTCTCTTGTCCCCACATCCCGCTGTACCTGTAGTAGCCGTAGCCCCGCTGCCTTGTCCCCACAGCCCGCTGTACCTGTAGTAGCCGTAGCCCCGCTGCCTTGTCCCCACAGCCCGCTGTACCTGTAGTAGCCGTAGCCCCGCTGCCTTGTCCCCACATTCTCCTCTACCTGTAGTAGCCATAGCCCTGCTGCCTTGTCCCCACATCCTCCTGTACCTGTAGTAGCCGTAGCCCCGCTGCCTTGTCCCCACATCCCGCTGTACCTGTAGTAGCCATAGCCCCGCTGCCTTGTCCCCACATTCTCCTCTACCTGTAGTAGCCGTAGCCCCGCTGCCTTGTCCCCACAGCCCGCTGTACCTGTAGTAGCCGTAGCCCCGCTGCCTTGTCCCCACATTCTCCTCTACCTGTAGTAGCCATAGCCCCGCTGCCTTGTCCCCACATTCTCCTCTACCTGTAGTAGCCGTAGCCCCGCTGCCTTGTCCCCACAGCCCGCTGTACCTGTAGTAGCCGTAGCCCCGCTGCCTTGTCCCCACATCCCGCTGTACCTGTAGTAGCCGTAGCCCCGCTGCTTTGTCCCCACATCCCGCTGCACCTGTAGTAGCCGTAGCCCCGCTGCCTTGTCCCCACATCCTCCTGTACCTGTACTAGCCATAGCCCCGCTGCTTTGTCCCCACATCCCGCTGCACCTGTAGTAGCCGTAGCCCCGCTGCCTTGTCCCCACATCCTCCTGTACCTGTAGTAGCCGTAGCCCCGCTGCCTTGTCCCCACAGCCCGCTGTACCTGTAGTAGCCGTAGCCCCGCTGCCTTGTCCCCACATCCCGCTGTACCTGTAGTAGCCGTAGCCCCGCTGCCTTGTCCCCACATCCCGCTGTACCTGTAGTAGCCGTAGCCCCGCTGCCTTGTCCCCACAGCCCGCTGTACCTGTAGTAGCCGTAGCCCCGCTGCCTTGTCCCCACATTCTCCTCTACCTGTAGTAGCCATAGCCCCGCTGCCTTGTCCCCACAGCCCGCTGTACCTGTAGTAGCCATAGCCCCGCTGCCTCGTCCCCACATCCCGCTGTACCTGTAGTAGCCGTAGCCCCGCTGCCTTCTCCCCACAGCCCGCTGTACCTGTAGTAGCCGTAGCCCCGCTGCCTTGTCCCCACATTCTCCTCTACCTGTAGTAGCCGTAGCCCCGCTGCCTTGTCCCCACATCCTCCTGTACCTGTAGTAGCCGTAGCCCCGCTGCCTTGTCCCCACATTCTCCTCTACCTGTAGTAGCCATAGCCCCGCTGCCTTGTCCCCACATCCCGCTGTACCTGTAGTAGCCATAGCCCCGCTGCCTTGTCCCCACAGCCCGCTGTACCTGTAGTAGCCATAGCCCCGCTGCCTTGTCCCCACAGCCCGCTGTACCTGTAGTAGCCGTAGCCCCGCTGCCTTGTCCCCACATCCCGCTGTACCTGTACTAGCCGTAGCCCCGCTGCCTTGTCCCCACATTCTCCTCTACCTGTAGTAGCCGTAGCCCCGCTGCCTTGTCCCCACATCCCGCTGTACCTGTACTAGCCGTAGCCCCGCTGCCTTGTCCCCACATTCTCCTCTACCTGTAGTAGCTGTAGCCCCGCTGCCTTGTCCCCACAGCCCGCTGAACCTGTAGTAGCTGTAGCCCCGCTGCCTTGTCCCCACAGCCCGCTGTACCTGTAGTAGCCGTAGCCCCGCTGCCTTGTCCCCACATTCTCCTCTACCTGTACTAGCCGTAGCCCCTCTCTCTTGTCCCCACATCCCGCTGTACCTGTAGTAGCCGTAGCCCCGCTGCCTTGTCCCCACAGCCCGCTGTACCTGTAGTAGCCGTAGCCCCGCTGCCTTGTCCCCACAGCCCGCTGTACCTGTAGTAGCCGTAGCCCCGCTGCCTTGTCCCCACATTCTCCTCTACCTGTAGTAGCCATAGCCCCGCTGCCTTGTCCCCACATCCTCCTGTACCTGTAGTAGCCGTAGCCCCGCTGCCTTGTCCCCACATCCCGCTGTACCTGTAGTAGCCATAGCCCCGCTGCCTTGTCCCCACATTCTCCTCTACCTGTAGTAGCCGTAGCCCCGCTGCCTTGTCCCCACAGCCCGCTGTACCTGTAGTAGCCGTAGCCCCGCTGCCTTGTCCCCACATTCTCCTCTACCTGTAGTAGCCATAGCCCCGCTGCCTTGTCCCCACATCCCGCTGTACCTGTAGTAGCCATAGCCCCGCTGCCTTGTCCCCACAGCCCGCTGTACCTGTAGTAGCCATAGCCCCGCTGCCTTGTCCCCACATCCTCCTGTACCTGTAGTAGCCATAGCCCCGCTGCCTTGTCCCCACAGCCCGCTGTACCTGTAGTAGCCATAGCCCCGCTGCCTTGTCCCCACAGCCTGCTGTACCTGTAGTAGCCATAGCCCCGCTCTCTTGACACTCCTTGCCTGGGACTTGGAGTAACTTGTGATGATGGGGGTTATCCTTCTCTTGTCATTAATCCTGTCCTTGTTGTCCCGCAGGCTGGCTCATCCTTCCCCTGCTGCCCGGCGCTGTCTCCGGCTCCTTCCTCTGCCTTCTTCTCAGGTCTCAGTTTTCTGGCTCTCACTTGCCCTATTAATAATTGACAGGGCTGTTTGCGGACGGCTGTGTAAATAGGAGCCGAGCTCCGGCTGCTTAGCTCACAGGGAAGCCTGGCAGTACCACTTCACTCAATGCCACCATGGTACAAAGGGTGTAGGTAGGTCGGCTAGGAGGGTGGTACGGGGGTTATGTCACTGCCCATATGTAGGGGTCACTTTAATCTGTAACCAAGCTACAGGCTGTAAGGAGCAGAGGTGGCGCCCTCCTGGTGGTCGTGGCAGGTGGTGAGGGTTAGACCCTTGCTATAATAGTGTCACCTACATGGCTCTGCTACACCGCCGGCCATAGGAATTCATGGAGGCCACATGATGGGTTCAGTCAGATTGTAGTTTTTGTGTAGGCTGTACCGAAGGCAACCTATGAGGAACTGAGGCCCCCCCATTGTCTCCCCACACATGGGGGGTTGTCAGTCATGTCTGTACAGGTGTGACGTGCTGCGGCCTCATTAATGCGGTCACCTGTGTGGTCCAGGCTGCGACATTGGCAGAGGCATCTGTGCTGGGGCCCCGATAGAGAGAGAAACAGGATAGGACAGTGTGTGAGCTAAGGCTGGGTTCACACCTGTGCTCGGTTTCCGTTCCTGCAAGCAGAACTTTTCTCTCTGCATTGTTTGGGTGGAAACCCGGCGGACCCATTATAGTCTATGGGGCCTGCCGGGTTCTCATAAGTACCCGCTTTTTAAGCAGATTGGGTTTCCGTTTTTCGGTCCTTAAGTGAACCCAAGCAATGGAAACCCGAGGTAGATGTGAAGCTAGCGTAAAGCCATTTTACCTGCCCTGATACATTGGATCATCCTGGAGCATTGATTAGAGTGGATACAACTGTACCAAAACCTCAGCTGTGAGAATTATTAGGCCAGGAATGGATGAGTTTTTTTTTTTTTTTTTTTTCCCCCTTTTTAAAAATCTGATAGTAAGCAGAGATCTGTAATATTAGTGAGGGCTGGTATCTTAAAGTTTGAGAGAGGTTCAGAATGTCTTTTGAGACAATGATAAGGGCCGTACAATATAGGGACACGGGGACGTGGCAGTTATTTGGCCCCTACAAGGGTCATTAAAGCTGCAGGAGTAGAAAAAAAAAAAGCTGAATGACAATTTAATAGTGTGGCCCTATTGGTAGTCACCCAGCTTTCCTTGATACTAAATGGATTTTTAGCAAATCAACTCTAGATATTGGGCCAAGGACTTATATTTGGGATTAGGGGTAACTGCTCTCTTGCACCCCTTATCTCCTCCCCACGTCCTGAACTTCCATTGGCTGCTGCCCTTCAGCCAGTCCTCCCAGTTGTGACTGGCTCTGTAGATGGGAATCTTGGCCGTTGCCACAACCGCAGCGCAGTCATAGTCCACGTTCTTGTCATCTGGAGGTCACATAGCAGATAAGCAGTGTCAGCCCCAGAGCAGCGCTCTTATCCTGACCAGTCACTGACAGATTCACGTCCTTGAAGCGTCGTTTTTTGACAAGCCGTGAAAGATTTAGTTCTGTGTTTCAGGGGAAACAAAGTGATGACCAATATGGCCGTCATTGCAACTGCACTAAGGTCATTCAGGCATACATACATCTCCCTTAAAAGCCTTATCATTCAGGACTCTAGGAAAGCTGGATGATGAGCTTGACATTTTTAGTCCCTTCCTCCTCCTTAGCCATACAAGTCTGCCTGGGTGACGCCCTCTCCTGAAGGCTGAAGCTGGCCCATCGGCTATTTATTGTTTTATTGCCTTGAGGACAAAGGATGAGAACAGGGTGACATCTTAAAGGGACAGGACACACTGTGGTTAGCACGAAAGTGGCACAAAGTTTGTGGTGAAACTTCTGTTTAAGTGCAAATCGTTGCGTTTTGTTGTACTGATCCTGAGTTACATCCTGTATTATACTCCAGAGCTGCACTCACTATTCTGCTGGTACAGTCACTGTGTACATACATTACATTACTTATCCTGTACTGATCCTGAGTTACATCCTGTATTATACTCCAGAGCTGCACTCACTGTTCTGCTGGTGCAGTCACTGTGTACATACATTACATTACTTATCCTGTATTATACTCCAGAGCTGCGCTCACTATTCTGCTGGTACAGTCACTGTGTACATACATTACATTACTTATCCTGTACTGATCCTGAGTTACATCCTGTATTATACTCCAGAGCTGCGCTCACTATTCTGCTGGTACAGTCACTGTGTACATACATTACATTACTTATCCTGTACTGATCCTGAGTTACATCCTGTATTATACTCCAGAGCTGCACTCACTGTTCTGCTGGTACAGTCACTGTGTACATACATTACATTACTTATCCTGTATTATACTCCAGAGCTGTGCTCACTATTCTGCTGGTACAGTCACTGTGTACATACATTACATTACTTATCCTGTACTGAGCCTGAGTTACATCCTGTATTATACTCCAGAGCTGCGCTCACTATTCTGCTGGTGCAGTCACTGTGTACATACATTACATTACTTATCCTGTACTGATCCTGAGATACATCCTGTATTATACTCCAGAGCTGCGCTCACTATTCGGCTGGTACAATCACTGTGTACATACATTACATTACTTATCCTGTATTATACTCCAGAGCTGCACTCACTATTCTGCTGGTACAGTCACTGTGTACATACATTACATTACTTATCCTGTATTATACTCCAGAGCTGCCCTCACTATTCTGCTGGTACAGTCACTGTGTACATACATTACATTACTTATCCTGTACTGATCCTGAGTTACATCCTGTATTATACTCCAGAGCTGCACTCACTATTCTGCTGGTACAGTCACTGTGTACATACATTACATTACTTATCCTGTACTGATCCTGAGTTACATCCTGTATTATACTCCAGAGCTGCGCTCACTTTTCTGCTGGTACAGTCACTGTGTACATACATTACATTACTTATCCTGTATTATACTCCAGAGCTGCACTCACTATTCTGCTGGTACAGTCACTGTGTACATACATTACATTACTTATCCTGTACTGATCCTGAGTTACATCCTGTATTATACTCCAGAGCTGCGCTCACTATTCTGCTGGTGCAGTCACTGTGTACATACATTACATTACTTATCCTGTATTATACTCCAGAGCTGCACTCACTATTCTGCTGGTACAGTCACTGTGTACATACATTACATTACTTATCCTGTACTGATCCTGAGTTACATCCTGTATTATACTCCAGAGCTGCACTCACTATTCTGCTGGTACAGTCACTGTGTACATACATTACATTACTTATCCTGTACTGATCCTGAGTTACATCCTGTATTATACTCCAGAGCTGCCCAGTCACTGTGTCCTTCTTCTTCCTGTCTGCCGGCCCCGTTTCCCCCGGCGCTCACTTTTCTGCTGGTACAGTCACTGTGTACATACATTACATTACTTATCCTGTATTATACTCCAGAGCTGCGCTCACTATTCTGCTGGTGCAGTCACTGTGTACATACATTACATTACTTATCCTGTACTGACCCTGAGTTACATCCTGTATTATACTCCAGAGCTGCACTCACTATTCTGCTGGTACAGTCACTGTGTACATACATTACATTACTTATCCTGTACTGATCCTGAGTTACATCCTGTATTATACTCCAGAGCTGCGCTCACTATTCTGCTGGTGCAGTCACTGTGTACATACATTACATTACTTATCCTGTACTGATCCTGAGTTACATCCTGTATTATACTCCAGAGCTGCGCTCACTATTCTGCCGGTGCAGTCACTGCGTACATACTTTACTTATGTAGGCCATGGGACTGACAGAAAAACTGTTTTCGACTCCCAAAGCACCATAAAAACTTCCAAAAAAAAAAATTTAAACTCAAAATATGACCTGAAAGCTGGGTTGTAATTGGTTGCTATGGGTAACATAACCAGTTTTCATTTTAAACTTGATAATACATTTGACCTTCTCCTGTTACCATAGAATCCTGCAGAAAATTATATTACAAAAAAAAACAAAAAAACTTTATTGTCTATGCTCTGCACACACAGTCGTCATGTTGGACTACCCCGCCTCCGGTCTTCTGTCACGGGTCCCTGTTTTACCACAGTTTCACATGACTGACTATAGTACGCAGGCGCAGTGAGCTCCATTTCCCGGCATGCTGCACGGTACGTGCCCTGCGTCCGCTAATGGCCGTCCTGCCGCGGGTGCTGCTGGGAGTTGTAGTTTCTGCTCTATCCCCGCTGCCCGCAGGTTGTCCCGGCCATGGCGTCTGCAGGGAACATGGAGACCCCGGAGCGCGGACACCAAAGGCCTTTCCTGATAGGAGTGAGCGGCGGCACGGCCAGCGGAAAGGTGAGAAGGGGAGATGGGGGTAGTAGTACTGCCCGGGGTCTCCGCTGCAGGTCACAGGGGCTGTCACTGTCTATGGCTGCCTCCTGCAGTGTCCTCTACTACTGGAGTGTGAGGGCCCCATAGTGACAGGAGGAGCGTCCCCACACCGGCCCCATAGTGACAGGAGGAGCGCCCCAACACCGGCCCCACAGTGACAGGAGGAGCGCCCCCACACCGGCCCCACAGTGACAGGAGGAGCGCCCCCACACCGGCCCCACAGTGACAGGAGGAGCGCCCCCACACCGGCCCCACAGTGACAGGAGGAGCGCCCCCACACCGGCCCCACAGTGACAGGAGGAGCGCCCCCACACCGGCCCCACAGTGACAGGAGGAGCGCCCCCACACCGGCCCCACAGTGACAGGAGGAGCGCCCCCACACCGGCCCCACAGTGACAGGAGGAGCGCCCCCACACCGGCCCCACAGTGACAGGAGGAGCGCCCCCACACCGGCCCCACAGTGACAGGAGGAGCGCCCCCACACCGGCCCCACAGTGACAGGAGGAGCGCCCCACACACCGGCCCCACAGTGACAGGAGGAGCGCCCCCACACCGGCCCCACAGTGACAGGAGGAGCGTCCCCACACCTGCCCCACAGTGACAGGAGGAGCGCCCCCACACCTGCCCCACAGTGACAGGAGGAGCGCCCCCACACCGGCCCCACAGTGACAGGAGGAGCGCCCCCACACCGGCCCCACAGTGACAGGAGGAGCGTCCCCACACCTGCCCCACAGTGACAGGAGGAGCGCCCCCACACCGGCCCCACAGTGACAGGAGGAGCGCCCCCACACCTGCCCCACAGTGACAGGAGGAGCGCCCCCACACCTGCCCCACAGTGACAGGAGGAGCGCCCCCACACCGGCCCCACAGTGACAGGAGGAGCGCCCCCACACCGGCCCCACAGTGACAGGAGGAGCGCCCCCACACCGGCCCCATAGTGACAGGAGGAGCGTCCCCACACCGGCCCCGTAGTGACAGGAGGAGCGTCCCCACACCGGCCCCGTAGTGACAGGAGGAGCGCCCCAACACCGGCCCCATAGTGACAGGAGGAGCGCCCCCACACCGGCCCCACAGTGACAGGAGGAGCGCCCCCACAGTGACAGGAGGAGCGCCCCCACACCGGCCCCACAGTGACAGGAGGAGCGCCCCCACACCGGCCCCACAGTGACAGGAGGAGCGCCCCCACAGTGACAGGAGGAGCGCCCCCACACCGGCCCCACAGTGACAGGAGGAGCGTCCCCACACCTGCCCCACAGTGACAGGAGGAGCGTCCCCACACCGGCCCCACAGTGACAGGAGGAGCGCCCCACACACCGGCCCCACAGTGACAGGAGGAGCGCCCCCACACCGGCCCCACAGTGACAGGAGGAGCGCCCCCACACCGGCCCCACAGTGACAGGAGGAGCGCCCCCACACCGGCCCCACAGTGACAGGAGGAGCGCCCCCACACCGGCCCCACAGTGACAGGAGGAGCGCCCCCACACCGGCCCCACAGTGACAGGAGGAGCGCCCCCACACCGGCCCCACAGTGACAGGAGGAGCGCACCCACACCGGCCCCACAGTGACAGGAGGAGCGCCCCCACACCGGCCCCACAGTGACAGGAGGAGCGCCCCCACACCGGCCCCACAGTGACAGGAGGAGCGCCCCTACACCGGCCCCACAGTGACAGAAGGAGCGTCCCCACACTGGCCTCGCAGTGACAGGAGGAGCGTCCCCACACTGGCCTCGCAGTGACAGGAGGAGCGTCCCTACACCGGCCCCGCAGTGACAGGAGGAGCGCCCCTACACCGGCCCCGCAGTGACAGGAGGAGTGACTACACCGGTCCCAAAGTGACAGGAGGAGCATCCCTTTACCGGACCCAGGAGGAGCACCTCTGTACCAGCTGCCCCTATTACGCCCTTTCTTGTTTACATCCAGATGCAGAAACACAATTTTGACTTGACACTTCTCACATCTGAGGGGTTGTTACAAATGCATCAATCTAGAGGATTGTCTAGCTTCACTACATACAGATTATACAGTCACCACTAGAGGGAGCTCACTACATACAGATTATACAGCCACCACTAGGGGGAGGTCACTACATACAGATTATACAGTCACCACTAGAGGGAGCTCACTACATACAGATTATACAGTCACCACTAGAGGGAGCTCACTACATACAGATTATACAGTCACCACTAGGAGGAGCTCACTACATACAGATTATACAGTCACCACTAGGGGGAGCTCACTACATACAGATTATACAGTCACCACTAGGAGGAGCTCACTACATACAGATTATACAGCCACCACTAGGGGGAGGTCACTACATACAGATTATACAGTCACCACTAGGGGGAGCTCACTACATACAGATTATACAGCCACCACTAGGGGGAGCTCACTACATACAGATTATACAGTCACCACTAGGAGGAGCTCACTACATACAGATTATACAGTCACCACTAGGGGGAGCTCACTACATACAGATTATACAGTCACCACTAGGGGGAGCTCACTACATACAGATTATACAGTCACCACTAGGAGGAGCTCACTACATACAGATTATACAGTCACCACTAGGGGGAGCTCACTATATACAGATTATACAGTCACCACTAGGGGGAGCTCACTACATACAAATTACAGTCACCACTAGGGGGAGCTCACTACATACAGATTATACAGTCACCACTAGGGGGAGCTCACTACATACAGATTATACAGCCACCACTAGGGGGAGCTCACTACATACAGATTATACAGTCACCACTAGGAGGAGCTCACTACATACAGATTATACAGTCACCACTAGGGGGAGCTCACTACATACAGATTATACAGTCACCACTAGAGGGAGCTCACTACATACAGATTATACAGCCACCACTAGGGGGAGCTCACTACATACAGATTATACAGTCACCACTAGGAGGAGCTCACTACATACAGATTATACAGTCACCACTAGGGGGAGCTCACTATATACAGATTATACAGTCACCACTAGGGGGAGCTCACTACATACAAATTACAGTCACCACTAGGGGGAGCTCACTACATACAGATTATACAGTCACCACTAGGGGGAGCTCACTACATACAGATTGTACAGTCACCACTAGGGGGAGCTCACTACATACAGATTGTACAGTCACCACTAGGGGGAGCTCACTACATACAGATTATGCAGTCACCACTAGAGGGAGCTCACTACATACAGATTATACAGTCACCACTAGGGGGAGCTCACTACATACATATACAGTCACCACTAGGGGGAGCTCACTACATACATATTATACAGTCACCACTAGGAGGAACTCACTACATACAGATTATACAGTCACCACTAGGAGGATCTCACTACATACAGATTATACAGCCACCACTAGAGGGAGCTCACTACATACAGATTATACAGTCACCACTAGGGGGAGCTCACTACATACATATACAGTCACCACTAGAGGGAGCTCACTACATACATATTATACAGTCACCACTAGGAGGAACTCACTACATACAGATTATACAGCCACCACTAGGGGGAGCTCACTACAAACAGATTATACAGTCACCTCTAGGGGGAGCTCACTACATACAGATTATACCAGTCACCACTAGGGGGAGCTCACTACATACAGATTATACAGCCACCACTAGGGGGAACTCACTACATACATATACAGTCACCACTAGGGGGAGCTCACTACATGCAGATTATACAGTCACAACTAGGAGGAGATCACTACATACAGATTATACAGTCACCACTAGGGTGAGCTCACTACATACAGATTATACAGCCACCACTAGGGGGAGCTCACTACATACAGATTATACACCCACCACTAGGGGGAGCTCACTACATACAGATTATACAGTCACCACTAGAGGGAGCTCACTACATACAGATTATACAGTCACCTCTAGGGGGAGCTCACTACATACAGAATATACAGTCACCACTAGGAGGAACTCACTACATACAGATTATACAGCCACCACTAGGGGGAGCTCACTACATACAGATTATACACCCACCACTAGGGGGAGCTCACTACATACAGATTATACACCCACCACTAGGGGGAGCTCACTACATACATATTATACAGTCACCACTAGGAGGAACTCACTACATACAGATTATACAGCCACCACTAGGGTGAGCTCACTACATACAGATTATATATCCACCACTAGGGGGAGCTCACTACATACAGATTATACACCCACCACTAGGGGGAGCTCACTACATACATATTATACAGTCACCACTAGGAGGAACTCACTACATACAGATTATACAGTCACCACTAGGGGAAGCTCACTACATGCAGATTATACAGTCACCACTAGGGGGAGCTCACTACATACAGATTATACAGTCACCACTAGGGGGAGCTCACTACATACAGATTATACAGCCACCACTAGGGGGAGCTCACTGCATAAAGCTATATACAGCCACCACTAAGGTGAGCTCACTACATACAGATTATACAGTCACCACTAGAGGGAGCTCACTATATACAGATTATACAGTCACCACTAGGAGGAGCTCACTATATACAGATTATACAGTCACCACTAGGGGGAGCTCACTACATACAAATTACAGTCACCACTAGGGGGAGCTCACTACATACAGATTATACACCCACCACTAGGGGGAGCTCACTACATACAGATTATACAGTCACCACTAGAGGGAGCTCACTACATACAGATTATACAGTCACCACTAGGGAGGAGCTCACTACATACAGATTATATAGTCACCACTAGGGGGAGCTCACTACATACAGATTGTACAGTCACCACTAGGGGGAGCTCACTACATACAGATTGTACAGTCACCACTAGGGGGAGCTCACTACATACAGATTATACAGTCACCACTAGAGGGAGCTCACTACATAGAGATTATACAGTCACCACTAGAGGGAGCTCACTACATACAGATTATACAGTCACCACTAGAGGGAGCTCACTACATAGAGATTATACAGTCACCACTAGGGGGAGCTCACTACATACAGATTATATAGTCACCACTAGGGGGAGCTCACTACATGCAGATTATACAGTCACCACTAGGAGGAGCTCACTACATACAGATTATACAGTCACCACTAGGGGGAGCTCACTACATACAGATTATACAGTCACCACTAGGAGGAGCTCACTACATGCAGATTATACAGTCACCACTAGGAGGAGCTCACTACATACAGATTATACAGTCAGCACTAGAGGGAGCTCACTACATACAGATTATACAGTCAGCACTAGGGAGGAGCTCACTACATACAGATTATATAGTCACCACTAGGGGGAGCTCACTACATACAGATTATACAGTCACCACTAGGGGGAGCTCACTACATACATATACAGTCACCACTAGGGGGAGCTCACTACATACATATTATACAGTCACCACTAGGAGGAACTCACTACATACAGATTATACAGTCATCACTAGGAGGATCTCACTACATACAGATTATACAGCCACCACTAGAGGGAGCTCACTACATACAGATTATACAGTCACCACTAGGGGGAGCTCACTACATACATATACAGTCACCACTAGAGGGAGCTCACTACATACATATTATACAGTCACCACGGAGGACCACACATACGTTTCAGCCACCACTAGGAGGAACTCACTACAAACAGATTATACAGCCACCACTAGGGGGAGCTCACTACATACGTACGTCCCACTACAAGGGCTCCTACTACAGATTATACAGTCACCACTAGGGGGAGCTCACTACATACAGATTATACAGTCACCACTAGAGGGAGCTCACTACATACAGATTATACAGCCACCACTAGGGGGAGCTCACTACATACAGATTATACAGTCACCACTAGAGGGAGCTCACTACATACTGATGTCTTACTGATGTGATTTTCAGCAGTGTACACCTGTGAGCTCCTCCTAGTGGTGGTTGCCGGTAGAAGGACTCATATAATGTAGCTCTGGCTGGGTTAATAATGCATGAATTGGCACAGGACTGGTCCAGGTGAACATCCACTATAAATTTTATTTCCATAGGGCTGTGCTGCCCCTTTAACACCCACTGGGGGTCACCTGTGCTGTGAGGGTCCTGTATATTTGACAAACCTATAGATTTACACCTCAGAGTCCCAGGGCAGCTCCAGTAGGGGGCGATATTGCAGCTACATCACTGCGGGGGGCAGGAGTGTCAGACTTTGCCCCCCTTCACATATTGACCTTTGTTAACCTCTTACTGCCCAGTAGAGAGCGTAATTTCCAGTGTCCTGTAGAGGTCAGCAGTCCTCCAGGCATCATGGCTGATTCACTGACACCCTGTACTGCGCCCCCTGCTGGCTCAGACTTCCCTGTACTTTGTGGGTTTCCCTGATGGCGTCTTCTCCTCTGTCGTCCAGTCCACAGTCTGTGAGAAGATCATGGAGCTGCTGGGGCAGAATGAGGTCGACCAGCGGCAGAGAAAGGTGGTCATATTAAGCCAGGACCGATTCTACAAGGTGCTGACCCCCGAGCAGAAATCCCGAGCCCTGAAGGGGCAGTACAACTTCGATCACCCCGGTGAGTGGCCCTAAGCTGCCCCTTTATATACCGCTGCCTCCCCGGTCCTCATATCATGTGATCACAATGTCCCGTTCTCTTTCCTTAGATGCTTTTGACAACGATCTGATGTCCCAGACCCTCACCAAGATCCTGGAGGGGCAGATCGTGGACGTCCCCATGTACGACTTTGTCACTCACTCCAGGTGAGACGCTCCCAGCTCTGCCTGTGGCCCCTGTGCCGCTCCCAGCTCTGCCTGTGGCCCCTGTGCCGCTCCCAGCTCTGACTGTGGCCCCTGTGCCGCTCCTAGCTCTGACTGTGGCCCCTGTGCCGCTCCCAGCTCTGACTGTGGCCCCTGTGCCGCTCCCAGCTCTGCCTGTGGCCCCTGTGCCGCTCCCGGCTCTGACTGTGGCCCCTGTGCCGCTCCCAGCTCTGACTGTGGCCCCTGTGCCGCTCCCAGCTCTGCCTGTGGCCCCTGTGCCGCTCCCAGCTCTGACTGTGGCCCCTGTGCCGCTCCCAGCTCTGACTGTGGCCCCTGTGCCGCTCCCAGCTCTGACTGTGGCCCCTGTGCCGCTCCCGGCTCTGACTGTGGCCCCTGTGACGCTCCCGGCTCTGCCTGTGGCCTCTGTGCCGCTCCCGGCTCTGACTGTGGCCTCTGTGCCGCTCCCGGCTCTGCCTGTGGCCCCTGTGCCGCTCCCGGCTCTGACTGTGGCCCCTGTGCCGCTCCCGGCTCTGACTGTGGCCCCTGTGCCGCTCCCAGCTCTGCCTGTGGCCCCTGTGCCGCTCCCGGCTCTGACTGTGGCCCCTGTGCCGCTCCCGGCTCTGACTGTGGCCCCTGTGCCGCTCCCGGCTCTGACTGTGGCCCCTGTGCCGCTCCCGGCTCTGACTGTGGCCCCTGTGCCGCTCCCAGCTCTGACTGTGGCCCCTGTGCCGCTCCCGGCTCTGACTGTGGCCCCTGTGCCGCTCCCGGCTCTGACTGTGGCCCCTGTGCCGCCCCAGCTCTGCCTGTGGCCCCTGTGCCGCTCCCAGCTCTGACTGTGGCCCCTGTGCCGCTCCGTGTCTTTGTAATAAGATTTCCCTTATGTCCTGTACGTGTAAGTTTGCTGAGCTGGGTGATCGCCACCTTGTGGCCCCCGGCTGCACTGCACACAGGAGATTCCAGCTGCAGCTTCTCTCTCTCCAGGTTACCGGAGATGACGACCGTCTACCCGGCTGACGTGCTGCTGTTCGAGGGCATTCTGGCCTTCTATAACCAGGAGATCAGGGACATGTTCCACCTCAAGCTGTTTGTGGACACAGACTCGGACGTCAGGTTGTCCCGGAGAGGTGAGTCTGGCGAGCGATCCTAATACACGAGGTAGGGCCTGGAGAAGAGCTTCAGGGTCCCCACATGGCCATGGACAGTGATGTGATGTGTGATGCTGTGTGTGAACTGGCCCTGATCCTCCACAGCTGACATACATCTTATGGGATCTTTCCTCTTCTAGTTCTGCGAGACATGAAGCGCGGCCGAGAGCTGGAGCAGATCCTCACTCAGTACACGACCTTCGTGAAGCCGGCGTTTGAGGAATTCTCCCTCCCGGTAATATTCTGACAAGTCTCGTACAATCTACCACTAAGGGCTAGTTCAGACTATAATGTGGCTGTGTTGTGATAGTTGTCACCATTGTAGCCCTGCCGTAGCACAAAGAGCCCATTTTTCACAAACCACGCCCCTTTACAATTGGCCACGCCTAGGACATTTGATAATTTAGCACTAATGGCAGATATAAGGCTGTGAGTTCAGGCCGTGATATCTGCCAGTGCAGAGCGGTCAGGAAAGAAAGCGCAGGCGCAATACTGACCCTGGGCTGCGGCCATGCTGTGGTCTGAACTGTCCCTTACTGCACCTCCATTACTCGGTTTGGTGGTCACTGTCAATCTTTATGGTTTTCTTCCTCCTGTAGACTAAGAAGTACGCTGATGTCATCATCCCGCGGGGTGTGGATAACATGGGTGAGTGCAGAATGTGGTATCTTTGCTTACACTTTGTTTCATTAGGTGGGGGCGCTGTTGCATTATTGTCTATAGGCTATCAGTGGTGGTAAGCGGTACTGCAGCTCTCTACAGAATAGGTGTCTGAACCCTGCGCTGATCAGCTGATCTGGCTGCCAGGGGCTGTATCGCTCTTCAGGTGGGTGGGAGCGGAGCTGCAGTTCCCGTCACCATTGCTATAGCGTACGGCTCTGTCGCAGTGGTGCTGGGACTCTACTCCCATACATAGAGCTGCTTCGGCTGTAACCATGCATACAGTGTCAGTGCGGGCCCCGACCAATCAGATACTGGGGACCGATCCTGTGACTAGGTCATCAGTATCCAAAATACTTGGGGTCTTGGACAACACCTTGATCATTGCTATTGTTTGACTATTACTACCTCCTGGCTGTCTGTAGGGGGCGCTCTTACTCTGCTCTCTGACCTTTCTTCTGCCCTCGCAGTGGCCATTAACCTGATCGTGCAGCACATCCAGGACATCCTGAATGGTGACATCTGTAAGTGGCAGCGCGGCTCTGTCAATGGGCGGTCGCAGAAAAGAAGCTTCCCGGGCCCCGGCGAGCCAGGAGGAGTTCTGGTCCCGGGGAAGCGCACTCACCTGGAGTCCAGCAGCCGGCCGCACTGAACGGCGCTCCGTAACATCAGTCTCCTCATCATTCCATATCCTGGAGGTTCAGGCCGCAGACGGGGAGCGCTGGGACTAAGTGCAGCCAAAATGGGGAATTTTTTTATTATTTTTGAATCCTGGATTTTTACACGGTGATGATTGACGACGATGGTAAGAAGAGACATTTATCATGTGACTGTGTATCGTACTGCGCCCCCTGGTGGCCCTGCCAGTGTCTCTGGCATCCAGAACCTCATGTTAAAATCCTGTGCTGTGTCTATAGATATTATGTGAGATCACCCCTCCCCCACTGACTACATAAGCTGCACCGTGGGGGTATTAACCCCTTGTATCCCCCCCATCTACTGACATGGCAGATATTTAGTGAAGCTGAATATGAGTTATCCATGGCACTGGCACCTTCTATACAGTATCATACAGCTGGACACAGAATGATGAGGGTTATAGTAGTGGAGATACCGGAGCGCCGCAACACAGAGTTTCAGAAATGGACAAAAATAAATGTTGTAATAGATTTACTTAATGTCAGGTGATCGGGGTGGCCAATCACGTGGTTGTGTTCACAGCCTTTCTATAGTGGTCGGGACCGGTCTGGAATCAGCTGCACGTGTGTGAACGAGGCCATATCAGGACACGGGGCCTCATCTATCTGTAATAGCCAATCAGAGCCCAGATTGCTCTAGAAACAAAGCTGTGCTGTGATTGGCTGCTACAAGGACAGGTTTAGATCATTTTGACCATTCCAAGATGGCCGTAGACAGTGCCGCACGATGATATAGAGGCGCAGGGGTCTCCTCCTAATTCTGTATGTCAGAAGAAAGGTGAAGCAGAAACCTCCAGCAGAGGCCCCCCATATACCTGTAGTCGGGGTCCATGATTAGTCCTCACTGTGCAGCATATGGGGGGCTCCTGCTTCATGTACACAGAGCTGTATAGCCAGGCAGACAACATGGAGGATGCAGATAGTGTGTGCGTGACCAGGAGAGACATCAGAAAACCTGACGGTAACGGCCTCTGTCCTCAGGGGGGCTGCCCAAATGTTCTGAGGTCCTGTCTGGTGACAGATCCTATATCTGCTCTATGTGTAGAATGACATCACAGGCCCCGCCACGTAATAACGGTGTATACAGCGTATTCACACACAGCAGATTTGTTGCAGTAAAATCTGTTTTATACATGGCTGGAACAGAAACGTCTGCCTCAGATCTGCCTGGTGTGAACATGTCACATGATGGCCGAGCGAAACCCACACCTAAACCTCTGCCTGCGGGAGTCAGGTGAGGTACGAGGCGCTGTTTGGGGTGAGGCCGCCCCTATTCTGGGAAAACTCTACAGCAGCGCCCTCCGTGTCATAACCTGCAAACAGCCCCTCGTACCTCAGCTTCCTGAATGGTTACTCACGCCGGGCGCCTTCTCCGGCTGTATGTTCTGGATCCACCTTGTAGCTTAATTGTCTTAATTTTGCACTTTATGCTTATGCAAATGAGCGGACCTCCAGCGGCCGTGGGGCATGCTGGGACTAAGCTCGCTGGAGGTCGGCGGCGGCTGCTGCTGTAGATAATCAGATGCGACATTTCATTAGTCGTTTCCTCGTCCAGGCTGCTGCCTTTTAATGACTGAAAGGAGAGGACAGTGATCAGTGCACTGCTGGGGGTTGTAGTCCTTGTTATAGCAGATGGCAGCACGACTGTTATATTCCTGTCACCTCCCGGCACAGGGGTGAGGAGCGGCCTCTATCCTCCGCGGCCTGTGCTCAGTATTCTCAGTGTCTTCTGTTTCACTTGTAAACGGCAATAACATCGTCATTAAAAGGAAATTATCGTAAAAACTGCGTCTGGCGTGTTATTAGCGTCATCCGGTAGCGGCTGTCAGTGCGGCAATACATCGAAAATATCAAACATTCCAAGTCTATGGTTTTGTGTATCCAGCTCCTGTGCAGCCCTGCGTGTCGCTATGGTTACTACACATATGTTCGCCATGGTTACTGACAGTATAAGCCTGCACCGGAGCTGTGCACACAAAACGACAGGAGATTAACCATTTGTAGAGGAATTTCTCTGCTCTGAATGTTTTCATTTACTCCAAGACTGAGACTTTGCCCTGATCATGGCCGACAACCCAAAGTGATGAGGCCGCCAGCGCTTTGTGGGTCTCTATAGGTGACAGAACAAATCTCTGACCTTGTGGGATGTCGCAGCAGGTAGTAAAGGAAGAGAGCGGTGTAGCCTACGGCACCAGCATTGGCAGAATACCAGGTCACAGGGTTCCCCGGGAGCTGGATCCGAGCCTGGACGAGTAAGACAGTCACATAACACTGCATATAGTGCGAGGGGGACACGAGGGAAGCGACCACAAACGTAACAACTGCCCCTCATGGAGTAATGCTCCCCCAGCAGCCAAAATACCTGAGGGAGAGGAGACCAACAACTAACTACACACAAACTCTGGATGTGACTGCCATAAACAGCGCGGTTACTCCAGCCAGACCCTGCGGCAGCCATGACGGTGATACCTAAGTCACTGCCGCACCGATAAGGACAGATCTGTCTTGTCAAAATGTGGATTTAATGTTTTTCCAGCCATTTTACTCAATCATATGTCAGCTTAGTAGATTTGGTGTTGCCTAGCAACCTGGATGATGACTGCTTAGGGTGAAAGGCTGGGCTGGCAGCGCTGTTACCATAGCGACAACCACAGTGACCACATAGTGGTAGATATGAGATGTACACGGGTGCGTGGCCGACCACAGAACGCTAGGGGGCGGGGCCATGACTACTGCTCATTAATTTCCAGCGCAGGGGGCGGGGCCGTGACCACTGCTTATTAATTTCCATGACAAGGAGCCTGTTAATTGCTTCAGTATTAGAACGCGGACCTAATGAGCGCCTCGTTAACCCTTCACTGTCCGTGATTAGTGCGCCTCCCCCGCTCTCTAGAATGGATCTGAGATCAGCACAGAAGTTTACAACCGATGTACCCTCCCCCATCTAATTAGCATAATTTCCCAGGATGCTTTGCCTGCAATGCTCCTTAAGTTACATAGAGGTCTCACATAAGGTGTTCCCCACCTGAGGGCACTGACAGGTTTCTTTTTGGAGCCTGCTGCCTGATAGGGGCCCCATCTCTGCTTGTGTGGGGGTGGGCGGCCCTCGCTGTGGGCGGCCCTCGCTGTGGGCGGCCCTCGCTGGGGCGGCCCCGCTGTGGGCGGCCCTCGCTGTGGGCGGCCCTCGCTGTGGGCGGCCCTCGCTGTGGGCGGCCCTCGGGCGGCGGCCTCGCTGTGGGCGGCCCTCGCTGTGGGCGGCCCTCGCTGTGGGCTCCTGGTAGTACACGGGTGTGGGCCTGTGGGGCGGCTGTTATACTCTGACCCTTTTGGGTTGGGGGTCTTTCTCTTTTCATTGAGATGATGAGTCTGAAAATGATTTGCCAGAAAAGTGAATCAGCCCTTTAAGGAGGAGCTTCCTTAATATGCTAGATGGTTGGGTCATAATTGGAGTTATTGCACTCAATCCCATGGTGCACCTCAGAAGTATTGGGAGGAGTCTGGTGATGCTCCTCCCCTGACTCCTCCTCAGTAATGAGATTTCATCAGATTTACCGTCATCCTTTCTCATTTGCATAAATTCCCACAATGCATTGCCTGAGTCTCTCCTTAGGTGTAATAGGTGTTGCAGAGAGGTTATAGCTGTGAGCGCCCCCTGTGTTAGATGTAGAGGGTCTCCTGCCCGCATGAGCGCTGTGTGGGCCCATACTGGTCTGCTAGAGGCGAGGCCGTGCCCTGCTGCTGTGTGGTGGGTGCAGGATCAGCAGCAGGAAGAGGCCGGGCGATGATGTCAGCTGTAACCTATGACCTCTAATGTTTCTCAAAAGAGGCGACTGCAATATCAGTGAAAATTTCAGAACTGTAGACCGTGAATATAGAGAACGAAAAAAATTTATAATGTTTGCCAAGCTCATAATTTATTAATTTATTTCAAAATTTTCAGCCAATGGGCCCGATCCCAGCATGGCCCCAGGCAGGTCCCGAACCGATCATGATCCAGCAGGCGAGAGGCTCCGCCCACCCCACCAGCATGCCATGATTTTAAGAGTTTTGCTTCATATAATTTATTCTTTACGCTCTTCATTAAGCTCAGGGAGAGTTCGGGCAAAGGATTCTGGAAAATTATGCAAATTTTACACTTTCTATTGGATAAGAAATTAATTATTCAAAATGGTGGGCGGTGCCAGTCACAAGGGAAGGAGCTCAGCCCCAGGAGCAAGGCCTAACTACTGTCTACAGGCCCTGTGAGACCTGGTGTGGAAAGGGAGATGATCACTGATCGCAGGGATCGCTGGGGCCACTTCTGTCAAACGGATTGAACATTGCTAGGGGGTTGTTCAGGGATCTGAGAAACATGGCTGCCTACTTCTAAAACCAGCGCCACTCGAGCTGCGGGTGGTATTCCGGCTCAGCCCCCGATATTGCTATAAAGCCGCAGACACCAGACCCAACCCATGGGCAGTGGAGGCGCTGTGCCTGGAATAAGGCGGCCATGTTTTCTAATCCTGGGCAATCGTTCTGGTTACTTATACCTAGAAGCAGAGATACTGATCCTGGGATCCTCCAGAGACAGCGCCCCCTATAGCTACACCCCTGGAAATCAGGGCCCAAACTGTGACAGGAGATGATCTCACCAAATCTAACTGCAGCAGATTCTTACCCTGAACAGCGCCCCCTGCTATAACCCAGCCATAATGTACACAGCTATGGAAGAGATTTAATCCCATCACAGTTGTTGTCACCCAGCTTTCCGAGACTCCTGAATAACATGGCCTAAATTTACTCACCTCATGTTGTGGATGTCAATTTATACCTGCAAGACCCAAAATACAAAAATCAAACAACCCTCCATTCAATAGATAGGTATAGATTATACAACCGCCACTAGAGGGAGCTCACTACATAAAGCTACATACAGCCACCACTAGGGGGAGCTCACTACATACAGATTATACAGCCACCACTAGGGGGAGCTCACTACATACAGGTTATACAGTCACCACTAGGGGGAGCTCCCTACGTACAGATTATACAGTCGCCACTAAAGGGAGCTCCCTACGTACAGATTATACAGTCGCCACTAGAGGGAGCTCACTACGTACAGATTATACAGCCGCCACTAGGGGGAGCTCACTACGTACAGATTATACAGTCACCACTAGGGGGAGCTCACTACATACAGATTATACAGTCACCACTAGAGGGAGCTCACTACATACAGTTTACAGTCACCACTAGGGGGAGCTCACTACGTACAGATTATACAGCCGCCACTAGAGGGAGCTCAGTACATACAGGTTATACAGTCACCACTAGAGGGAGCTCAGTACATACAGGTTATACAGTCGCCACTAGGAGGAGCTCACTACTTACAGATTATACAGTCGCCACTAGGAGGAGCTCACTACATACAGTTTATACAGTCGCCACTAGGAGGAGCTCACTACATACAGGTTATACAGTCGCCACTAGAGGGAGCTCACTACATACAGGTTATACAGTCACCACTAGAGGGAGCTCACTACATACAGCTATATACAGCCAGCCACTAGGGGGAGCTCACTACATACAGGTTATACAGTCACCACTAGGGGGAGCTCACTACATACAGATTATACAGTCACCACTAGAGGGAGCTCACTACATACAGATTCTACAGCCACCACTAGGGGGAGCTCACTACATACAGATTATACAGTCGCCACTAGAGGGAGCTCACTACATAGATTATACAGTCGCCACTAGAGGGAGCTCACTACATACAGGTTATACAGTCGCCACTAGGGGGAGCTCACTAGCCCCATACAGGTTATACAGTCCCCACTAGGGGGAGCTCACTACATACAGGTTATACAGTCGCCACTAGGGGGAGCTCACTACATACAGGTTATACAGTCCCCACTAGGGGGAGCTCACTACATACAGGTTATACAGTGACCACTAGAGGGAGCTCACTACATAAAGCTACATACAGCCACCACTAGGGGGAGCTCACTACATACAGGTTATACAGTCACCACTAGGGGGAGCTCACTACATACAGATTATACAGTCACCACTAGAGGGAGCTCACTACATACAGATTATACAGTCGCCACTAGAGGGAGCTCACTACATACAGATTATACAGTCGCCACTAGAGGGAGCTCACTACATACAGGTTATACAGTCGCCACTAGGGGGAGCTCACTACATACAGGTTATACAGTCCCCACTAGAGGGAGCTCACTACATACAGGTTATACAGTGGCCACTAGGGGGAGCTCACTACATAAAGCTACATACAGCCACCACTAGGGGGAGCTCACTACATACAGGTTATACAGTCACCACTAGGGGGAGCTCACTACATACAGATTATACAGTCGCCACTAGAGGGAGCTCACTACATACAGATTATACAGTCGCCACTAGAGGGCGTTCACTACATAGATTATACAGTCGCCACTAGAGGGAGCTCACTACATACAGGTTATACAGTCGCCACTAGGGGGAGCTCACTACATACAGGTTATACAGTCCCCACTAGAGGGAGCTCACTACATACAGGTTATACAGTCGCCACTAGAAGGAGCTCACTACATACAGGTTATACAGTCGCCACTAGGAGGAGCTCACTACATACAGGTTATACAGTCGCCACTAGGAGGAGCTCACTACATACAGGTTATACAGTCGCCACTAGGAGGAGCTCACTACATACAGGTTATACAGTCGCCACTAGGAGGAGCTCACTACATACAGGTTATACAGTCGCCACTAGGAGGAGCTCACTACATACAGGTTATACAGTCGCCACTAGGAGGAGCTCACTACATACAGGTTATACAGTCGCCACTAGGAGGAGCTCACTACATACAGGTTATACAGTCGCCACTAGGAGGAGCTCACTACATACAGGTTATACAGTCACCACTAGAGGGAGCTCACTACATAAAGCTACATACAGCCACCACTAGGGGGAGCTCACTACATACAGGTTATACAGTCACCACTAGGGGGAGCTCACTACATACAGATTATACAGTTACCACTAGAGGGAGCTCACTACATACAGATTATACAGTCACCACTAGGGGGAGCTCACTACATACAGATTATACAGTCACCACTAGGAGGAGATCACTACATACAGATTGTACAGTCACCACTAGAGGGAGCTCACTACATACAGATTATACAGTCACCACTAGGGGGAGCTCACTACATACAGATTATACAGCCACCACTAGGAGGAGCTCACTACATACAGATTATACAGTCACCACTAGGGGAGGAGCTCACTACATACAGATTATACAGTCACCACTAGGAGGGAGCTCACTACATACAGATTATACAGCCACCACTAGAGGGAGCTCACTACATACAGATTATACAGTCACCACTAGGAGGAGCTCACTACATACATATTATACAGTCACCACTAGGGGGAGCTCACTACATACAGATTATACAGCTACCACTAGGGGGAGCACACTACATACAGATTATACAGTCACCACTAGGGGGAGCTCACTACATACAGATTATACAGCCACCACTAGGGGGAGCTCACTACATACAGATTGTACAGTCACCACTAGGAGGAACTCACTACATACAGATTATACAGTCACCACTAGGGGGAGCTCACTGCGTACAGATTATAGTCTATATGTTATTGATCTGGTTTGCAGCAGTGTACTTCAGTGTGCTGTGAGCATCTCCTGGTATGGGTTGCCGGTAGAAGGACTTATATAATGTTCACTGATGTCATCATCCCGCGGGGTGTGGATAACATGGGTGAGTGCAGAATGTGGTATCTTTGCTTACACTTTGTTTCATTAGGTGGGGGCGCTGTTGCATTATTGTCTATAGGCTATCAGTGGTGGTAAGCGGTACTGCAGCTCTCTACAGAATAGGTGTCTGAACCCTGCGCTGATCAGCTGATCTGGCTGCCAGGGGCTGTATCGCTCTTCAGGTGGGTGGGAGCGGAGCTGCAGTTCCCGTCACCATTGCTATAGCGTACGGCTCTGTCGCAGTGGTGCTGGGACTCTACTCCCATACATAGAGCTGCTTCGGCTGTAACCATGCATACAGTGTCAGTGCGGGCCCCGACCAATCAGATACTGGGGACCGATCCTGTGACTAGGTCATCAGTATCCAAAATACTTGGGGTCTTGGACAACCACTTGATCATTGCTATTGTTTGACTATTACTACCTCCTGGCTGTCTGTAGGGGGCGCTCTTACTCTGCTCTCTGACCTTTCTTCTGCCCTCGCAGTGGCCATTAACCTGATCGTGCAGCACATCCAGGACATCCTGAATGGTGACATCTGTAAGTGGCAGCGCGGCTCTGTCAATGGGCGGTCGCAGAAAAGAAGCTTCCCGGGCCCCGGCGAGCCAGGAGGAGTTCTGGTCCTGGGGAAGCGCACTCACCTGGAGTCCAGCAGCCGGCCACACTGAACGGCGCTCCGTAACATCAGTCTCCTCATCATTCCATATCCTGGAGGTTCAGGCCGCAGACGGGGAGCGCTGGGACTAAGTGCAGCCAAAATGGGGAATTTTTTTTATTTTTGAATCCTGGATTTTTACACGGTGATGATTGACGACGATGGTAAGAATAGACATTTATCATGTGACTGTGTATCGTACTGCGCCCCCTGGTGGCCCTGCCAGTGTCTCTGGCATCCAGAACCTCCCCCACTGACTCCATAAACTGCACCGTGGGGGTATTAACCCCTTGTACTCCCCCAGATTTTCTCTGCTCTGATTAGTTTCATTTACTCCAAGGCTGAAACTTTGCCCTGATCATGGCCGACAACCCAATGTAATCAAGACCCATTTCAGCTGCTGTCAGTGAATGGAAACACATCATGAAACCTCAAGTGATTTCGGCCGCTCTCGGACAAGGCGCTCGCACCGTACACAACAGATTTGACTAAATACCTTTATTGTGTGGGCGGAGCACAGATGTCATGGTCACTTCCCTCAGGACAGAGCTTCCTCCTGTGCTCTGTGTCGCCCCCTGCTGTCCGTCTCTGCCACTGTCTTGCCTGCAGCTTGTATAGGATGTCTGTACAGTCCTTGCTGCAGGTTGTCAGCTCTATGTCAGGCCCATCCGACCACAGCGCCACCTGCTGGTCACCTGCATAGTGACTCTCACACTGTACAGTAGACTCTTCCTAACCTACACTTTGCTATTCCTGTAAACACCTTACATTGACATCTCGGGCCGAGATCATCTTCTCTGTCTGACACGTTCATGGTCACCGGTGCAGGTCCTTGTTCTCCCTCACACGATCACTTTCGAATGAGAACGTCCCAGGTGTCTTTCCACCTTAAACTTTTTAACTCTTGCAGTGACAGGGCCGGCTCTCCATAGGTGAGGGGGTAGAGCTTACTAAAGGTCAGGACGACACTGGACATCCAGACCAGCAGGACGGCACAGAAGGTGTTCTGCAAAGTGTCAGACCTAGAGCAGAGACCAGACCAATGAGCAAAGACTCCAGGACAGGATCAGCGGTCACCATGCAAAGCACAGGCAGGGCCCTCACCTGATCAGATGCTGGTGGACATGTTCCAGGACTGAAGGCAGCAGCAGGATCTGCAGGGTCAGGGCTGGGAGGTAATGATACAGGAAGAGGGTCTTCTCCATCAGGAAAAATGGCAGGTAATTCACAGCCCAGCCCCCGAGGCACAGAGTCCCGGTGAGCTGTAAAGCATGCCAAGTGCCTGCAGATACAACATACGGACGTGTCATCCCCAGTGATCAGGCCGCCAGCGCTTTGTGGGTCTCTATAGGTGACAGAACACATCTCTGACCTTGTGGGATGTCGTGGATTCTCCGGTGATGTCGCAGCAGGTAGTAAAGGAAGAGGACGGTGTAGCCTACGGCACCAGCATTGGCAGAATACCAGATCACAGGGTTCCCCAGCAGCTGGATCTGAGCCTGAGAGAGGACGAGTAAGACAGTCACATAACATTGCATATAGTACGAGGGGGACACGAGGGAAGCGACCACAAATGTAACAACTGCAAGACTAGAATCTGCCCCTCATGGAGTAATGCTCCCCCAGCAGCCAAAATACCTGAGGGAGAGGAGACCAACAACTAACTACACACAAACTCTGGATATGACTGCCATAAACAGCACACAAGTAACCCAAAGGCCGCGCAGCTCTGACCTGAGGGGTATTTACACAGAGGAGGCCACAGCCCCTTCAATCAGTAAGGGGGTACCAAGAGCTGAACCCCCACTGAGCTGATAGTGATGGCCTGATGCACTGCCAAGTGCAGCCTGACGGGGCGCTACATGACCATTTTTTGGCGCACTTTGCAGTCTTGTCACTCTCCCCCGGAACAGGCACTAGACTATTTTTACGGACAGAAATTAGTGGATGTAAAACAGCCCTCTCATCGTGCAGTGGGGGCGCTGCAGCCATGTTGGACACAATCTTTGTGCCCTCCCTCACATTAATGAGTCCCTTTGCAGAGGGATGCAGCACATAAGCCAATGAGCATCCACTCACCGTAGTCCTGGGATGGAGCCAGTAGGCGATGCTGGTGTCCAGGGTGACCCAGTCTAGAGGGGACGAGCAGTACTTGTGCTCAGGGCTGTCGCTCCTCATAGTCAGCATCTTCCACTAGGGGGCAGACAAGGAAATGTGTAAATGCTCCTGTATAAAGGTGCAGTGACTGCTCTGTGTACACCCGAGAACCCGCAGCTACAACATGACATCGGGTACCTACCCGCAGCTATAACATGACATCGGGTACCTACCCGCAGCTATAACATGACATCGGGTACCTACCCGCAGCTATAACATGACATCGGGTACCTACCCGCAGCTATAACATGACATCGGGTACCTACCCGCAGCTATAACATGACATCGGGTACCTACCCGCAGCTATAACATGACATCGGGTACCTACCCGCAGGGTCTCCCGCTATAACATGACATCGGGTACCTACCCGCAGCTATAACATGACATCGGGTACCTACCCGCAGCTATAACATGACATCGGGTACCTACCTGCAGCTCCCAGAACCGTGCCATGAAGCTGAGGTTCCTCCCGACGTCCATCTGTGCCGGAGTGTGCAGCTCCTCCTCTCGCTCTGCCTGCTCCTGACCTATAGACAGTAGATATTCAGGACATGACAGGACGGGTATGATCCTCTGCTTCCTCGGCACTTACTCTTGCCGTATCGATGCTCCTCCACGTTCCATACCAGGCTCTGATGAGAACCTTTCGCTACTTTGTCACCCACAATCTCGAGCTGCCGGAAGCCCCAGTCCGGTAACGTAGAGCCGCTGAGCTGCAGGGAGAGCACAAGTCACCGGCCAGTAACACAAGCTTCAGATGGAAGGTGGATTTGACTTTAAGGATTATTCACACGTCACAGTTTTTCAAAATCGCAGCAACGTGACTGTTATGTGTGAACAAACACAATAAGTTATCCTCACCACACATTCACTACTGCATGCCATGGCTGATAACAGGGGGTAATAGCTTGCATTACCTTCAGTGCAGCCGATGTGTTCACATGAATTAGCTTCACTTCAGACAGGATTGTCTTCCACGCGTCTCGATCAGACTCCCGATTTATGATCTCCTGTAAGGATAGGTGAACATTACCGTCACATCCACAGACCTCCGCTTACTATCAGAGAACGGGGAACTGTAGTGAATGAGAGTGCGACACCATGTAACCCCATACATGATCCGTCACAGTGTATGAGAGCCCCTCTGATGTCTCTTATACTGGATGTAGAACTCTATCCCCCCTCCAGTCTTGGCGCAGAAGCTGACACTCACCACCTTCCACAGTGTCTGTGCTGGCATCGAGATGTTATAGTCTATATAACAGGAGATTTCTTGAGCATAGGGTGAGAAGGGGGCAGCGACGTCATGTCTGGGAGGAGACAAAACAAGTCACAGAGTCACAAGTCACAAGACCTACATAGACATACAGTTTAACACATTCAGGGACACATACGTGTTGAGGAAGCGTGCCGTTATCCCGTGTACTAGCTGTACGGTGTCTCCGTGTCTCACTGGGCGCGGTGGCGAGCTGACAACCATGTCCTGTCTGGGTAAGTGACAACACAATAGTTTCCTCCTTCCCCTCAGTGAGGCGTCTCGCACACCATATATATATATATATATATATATATATATATATATATATATATACACACTGTATCATGTGATTACCGTGTGGGGTCCTTGACAATCCACCAGTTGTTGACGTCTTTGTAGGGGTAGCAGGTGACCTGTTGCTGGTGTGAGCTCCCACGTCCCCCCTCGTACCTGCAGGAGGAAGAGAACAGTGAGCGCTGAAGATCCAGGTATAAGGAGACATACAAGTGGAGTGCCCCTTTAAGTAGACGTTAGCACCCATCCGCAGTGTGCACTCACATGATAGGGTAGGTGTTCTTGTGTGAGTGCAGCCAGCAGGGCACTGGTTTACCCAGTGTGTTCCTCAGAGTGATCTGCGATCCGAAAGCCACCTCCAGCGGCTGACCCTGCGTGATCCGAGACAGGCCACCCTGACAAGACAGACAAGGTCAGAGCTATCCACAGGATTGGTGATCAGTATGTGATCTGTTAGGTCTGACACCTGGACCGTGCTTGGATCAGCTGTTCTAGCAGCCTGTGGGTGTCAGAAGCTGCTAGTGGATGGGTAGCATGTGCTGTGCCGCTCCTAGCCTGGTAATAGAAGCTGCAGCCCCCGTCCACTACAAGTATCACATATTACTGAGCTGTACCAACTGCTGAGGGGGGTGCAGGTGTGTATTTTGGGTATATGCACATGCAGCAGATTTTGTTGCAGAAAGCTTTGCACCTGTAAGTCTGTGCAGCAGGTGCAAGGACTTCTGCAAGGCTCCTGTAGATGAATGGGACAATAGCAGGAATTTCTGCAACATATCTGCCAAAATAGGCGTATAAATGGAGGTCCTGACTATCCCATGTGAATGGAGTGGTGGAGCTCATGTGTGACCACCGCGCCAATTACTTCTAAGGGACACCTGTCTCTGTCAGTCCCATAGAAGTGAATGGGGCAGTGGTCTCAAATGTACACCTCGACTTGTTCACATGGGGAGCCCCAGGAATTAGACATTGTATTGCAGTTGTTACCTCTAGACTGGATTGGAAGGCGCTGCTCATGATGTGGTCGTGGGGTCCAGAACGCGTCAGAACCGACAGGTGTATGTAGAACATCCCCAGGTACAGGAGCGCAGGAAACAGGAGCAGCGCCAGGCCGCGGGCCCCCAAGTGACAGAGCACCAATACCTGCACATAGGAGGAACATACTGAGAGTCCGCCACCCACAATGCATCAGGAGCGACGATGCGTCACTTACGTACATTGGACAGTTTCCGGTCACCAAGAAGCTGCCAACTGTGCACACCAGCGAGGACCAAGACCAGGAGGTAGGAGAAGAGCCCAATGTACTTAACACTGAGGATGGGAGAGGAGAACGTCAGAGAGGAAGACAGGCAGGAGATGAGGTGTGAGGAGAACCAACTGCTTACCCCACCGCACAGGAGCAAGAGACACCAGTCAGGACCAACCACAACCACCAGCGTGTACAGAACGGACTGCGGGGGGGAGAGCAAAGACATTAGGGTAGATTAGAGACACAGCAGTACAGGAAGTGACAGGGCAGAGAAGTGTGAAAACAGCTCTACATTATACCCAATATTCTGTAGGCAGGTAATGGAAACAATCAGCAAGCAGGGGTATAGGCAATCCCTAACGGCCGAACCTGCAGTATTTGATCTACAACCTTTCCCAAAATTGAAATCACCACAGAAAGTACTGAACAAGCAGGGAATACATAATAGTGACCACAGCTCTGGAGTATAATACAGGATGTAACTCAGGATCAGTACAGGATAAGTAATGTAATGTATGTACACAGTGACTGTACCAGCAGAATAGTGAGTGCAGCTCTGGAGTATAATACAGGATGTAACTCAGGACAGTACAGGAAAGTAATGTAATGTATATACACAGTGACTGCACCAGCAGAATAGTGAGCGCAGCTCTGGAGTATAATACAGGATGTAACTCAGGATCAGTACAGGATAAGTAATGTAATGTATATACACAGTGACTGCACCAGCAGAATAGTGAGTGCAGCTCTGGAGTATAATACAGGATGTAACTCAGGATCAGTACAGGATAAGTAATGTAATGTATGTACACAGTGACTGTACCAGCAGAATAGTGAGTGCAGCTCTGGAGTATAATACAGGATGTAACTCAGGATCAGTACAGGATAAGTAATGTAATGTATGTACACAGTGACTGTACCAGCAGAATAGTGAGTGCAGCTCTGGAGTATAATACAGGATGTAACTCAGGGTAGTGGATAAGTAATGTAATGTATGTACACAGTGACTGTACCAGCAGAATAGTGAGTGCAGCTCTGGAGTATAATACAGGATAAGTAATGTAATGTATGTACACAGTGACTGTACCAGCAGAATAGTGAGCGCAGCTCTGGAGTATAATACAGGATAAGTAATGTAATGTATGTACACAGTGACTGTACCAGCAGAATAGTGAGCGCAGCTCTGGAGTATAATACAGGATAAGTAATGTAATGTATGTACACAGTGACTGCACCAGCAGAATAGTGAGCGCAGCTCTGGAGTATAATACAGGATTGAAGTAATGTAATGTATGTACACAGTGACTGTACCAGCAGAATAGTGAGCGCAGCTCTGGAGTATAATACAGGATAGTAATAATATATAAAAAAAGTGACTACACCAGCAGAATAGTGAGCGCAGCTCAGGAGTCAGTACAGGATAAGTAATGTAATGTATGTACACAGTGACTGCACCAGCAGAATAGTGAGTGCAGCTCTGGAGTATAATACAGGATGTAACTCAGGATCAGTACAGGATAAGTAATGTAATGTATGTACACAGTGACTGCACCAGCAGAATAGTGAGCGCAGCTCTGGAGTATAATACAGGATATAACTCAGGATCAGTACAGGATAAGTAATGTAATGTATATACACAGTGACTGCACCAGCAGAATAGTGAGCGCAGCTCTGGAGTATAATACAGGATAAGTAATGTAATGTATGTACACAGTGACTGTACCAGCAGAATAGTGAGCGCAGCTCTGGAGTAGGTTAATACAGGATGTAACTCAGGATCAGTACAGGATAAGTAATGTAATGTATGTACACAGTGACTGTACCAGCAGAATAGTGAGCGCAGCTCTGGAGTATAATACAGGATGTAACTCAGGATCAGTACAGGATAAGTAATGTAATGTATGTACACAGTGACTGCACCAGCAGAATAGAGAGTGCAGCTCTGGAGTATAATACGAGATAAGTACACATTTTCACATGACTGTATTCTATATGATTTGCCTTGCCATGTTACATATATCTCATTGGACTCACCTAGTTTGCTGATAGTTATGAAACTTGAGGTAGGACAAGATGGCCAAAAGTATGAAAAATATGAGGAAGGACTCCAGAAGAATCAGGCGGGACTGTGTGACCAGGGCATTTTCTAGAACAGCGATAAGTAAAGTGTTAAGCTCAAAGATAACTACTTGTATGTGATGATATTCTATGTATATAAAATCCAGTGTCTGGTGTATACAGCTCTGATGTAAAGCTTTGTGTCTCTGCGGTTATGTTTGTATGTAGTCTGTAACCATGGAGACACAAGGCTTTACACAGCAGCTGTATACACTGAATAGTGTCAATCCTCTCAACAACACAATCTGCAGAGTAGATTCAGTATACAACTGGTTTGTGTAGGTGAACGTAGGTAGGTAAAACTCACCAAAGAGAATGAGCAGGGCAGCGGCAACCCCGGCCCAGGCAGAGTATCCCAGCTCAACCACAATCTGATAGGCAAGTGGGACAGAGAGGCCTCCGGAGAGTGCAGGCAGCAGACGCAGCGACCACACGGGGACATTACTGCTGTATTCTTCATGGGAGAGAAGGTGCATCATGAGTATATTATAGTTGTAGGCCCATCACGAGCATATACAGACGTGGCCAAAATTGTTGGTCCCCTCCCTTGTTTAATGAAAGAAAAACCCACAATGGTCACAGAAATAACTTGAATCTGACAAAAGTAATTTGACAAGCCACAAAGCTTCTGGGAGAATGTCCTATGGAAAGATGAGACAAAAATTGAGATTTTCAGCAAGGCACATCAGCTCTATGTTCACAGACGGAAAGATGAAGCACATCTTGAAAAGAACACTGTCCCTACTGTGAGACATGGAGGAGGCTCTGTTATGTTCTGGGGCTGCTTTGCTGCATCTGGCACAGGGGGTCTTGAATCTGTGCAGGGTACAATGAAATCTCAAGACTATCAAGGGATTCTAGAGAGAAATGTGCTGCCCAGTGTCAGAAAGCTTGGTCTCAGTCGCAGGTCATGGGTCTTGCAACAGGATAATGACCCAAAACACAGCTAAAAACCCCCAAGTATGGCTAAGAGGGAAACATTGGACTATTCTGAAGTGGCCTTCTATGAGCCCTGACCTAAATCCTATTGGAAGGAGCTGAAACATGCCGTCTGGAAAAGGCACCCTTCACACCCGAGACAACTGGAGCAGTTTGCTCATGAGGAGCGGCCAAAATACCTGCTGAGAGGTGCAGAAGTCTCAGTGACAGTTACAGGAATCGTCTGATTGCAGGGATTGCCTCAAAAGGTTGTGCAACTAAATATTAAGTTATAGGGAACCCTCATTTCTGTCCAGGCCTGTTTCATGTTGAAGCCTGGTTGGAAAGCAATGTCTGACTTTCATTTGTTCATTTTCATAGAATTTTTATATATTATTACTTTTGGCAGATTCAAGTTATTTCTGTGACCATTGTGGGGTTTTCTTTCATTCAATGAGGGAGGACCAACAATTTTGTCCACGTGTGTATAATAGAATGCCCATCACGAGCATTTTATTTCTATAGCGCCAACATATTCCCCAGCACTGTACAAATTGTAGGGTAAAAGTACAGACAAAAAGAGACATTACAGAGTAATAGTCAATTCACACAATGGGACTGAGGGCCCTGCTCACAAGAGCTTACAATCTATGAGGTAGAGGGGGGACACACAGGAGGCAGCAGCAGCGGGGGGGACACACAGGCACTAACCCCTAGACATCACTTACCTGCCCCGATCCTGTTCCACATGAAATTACCATCGAATCCCCCGAGATATCCTGCAAGACAAATATATCAGACTGAGAACTGGAAGGTCCAGAGCACCAATAGGTATACAAAAGGTGTCCGTGCCCAGGTACACAGGTATCAATGGGTACACAGGAGGTGTCCGTGCCCAGGTGCCGGCCCCCCTATGGGCCACCTGCAGAGTTTGTGCTCATGTCATGGGATCCTCTTACCTCCGAGAGCGAGCAGCATGTGTCCTAATGGAGGTCCACTGTCATCCAGGAAAAATATCCGTTTCATGTACAGAGAGATGAACTGACCGTAATAAACCTCATCAAACCTGCGGGGGGAGCAGCAGAACATTAAAGGGGCCCCAGAACCTGCATACAGAACGCTTCATCAAAGGTTCTGCAACTTTCTAGTAAACTTTGTGTGTCAATTTCTCTCCATTTATAAGACTGTCTGTGGCTTGTACTTCTCACAGCTGAGGGTTTGTATCTCATCTCTGGAGTTGTAGATTTCTAACAGCAGCAGGATAGAGACCATATAAGCGGCTCCTGCACATTACACTGATGTCCTGTCATAAGGGTGTGTTCACACAGCATAATGTTCAGGTCACAAATAGTGTAATGCAGATTTTACAGCAGAACCCTTGGCAGAAAGCAGAGACAGATCATCAGATGTCTAAGATGTCTGCTGCGGCTACAGCCAGGAGTCTGCACACGCTCACTAGTATCAATGATGTTTCCAGCCCTGAGAATGTAATAAGATACAGCAGGACATTCCTATATCGGTGCACCGAAAATCCAAGAGGCAGGTCCTCAACGAGAGGCAGAAATAGCAAGAATTTCAGGGACAGTGACTGACAGTGGGTACAGATCTGCAGAGTATGATGGTGCTATATAAGTAAGAAAATGAAAGAAATAAGTTAAAACTTACACAACTGCCGGTGGATGACTAAGATTCCACAGACGGCTGAAAAGTCCCAACAGAGTCAAAGCCACAACGATCAGGTTAATATCCAAAGTGACTACAAAGGGAGATTTCTTACCAGGAGCCGCCATCTTACTGGAGGGGAAAGGGGAGAGAAGACACAGGAGAAGCAAGTGTAAGAGTGAGGAGGAAGGGGTCACATCCTAAAGGAAGAGAAATACAGATATATATCAGGAATATACCAGCAGAATTATTATTATTATTGTTTATTCATATAGCACCATTAATTCCATGGTGCTTTACATATAAGGATTTACATACGGTACACCAGATATACAAAAGAGATAATAAAAACATTGACCAACTGGCACAGTGGGATAGAGGGCCCTGCCCGCAAGGGCTTACAATCTATATTACTAATAAGCCATCCCATATTATACAGTCTGTATTATACTCCAGAGCTGCGCTCACTATTCTGCTGGTGCAGTCACTGTGTACATACATTACATTACTTATCCTGTATTATACTCCAGAGCTGCACTCACTATTCTGCTGGTGAGTCACTGTGTACATAGATTACATTACTTATCCTGTACTGATCCTGAGTTACATCCTGTATTATACTCCAGAGCTGCGCTCACTATTCTGCTGGTACAGTCACTGTGTACATACATTACATTACTTATCCTGTACTGATCCTGAGTTACATCCTGTATTATACTCCAGAGCTGCGCTCACTATTCTGCTGGTACAGTCACTGTGTACATACATTACATTACTTATCCTGTACTGATCCTGAGTTACATCCTGTATTATACTCCAGAGCTGCTCTCACTATTCTGCTGGTACAGTCACTGTGTACATACATTACATTACTTATCCTGTACTGATCCTGAGTTACATCCTGTATTATACTCCAGAGCTGCGCTCACTATTCTGCTGGTGCAGTCACTGTGTACATACATTACATTACTTATCCTGTACTGATCCTGAGTTACATCCTGTTTATCCTCCAGCTCCTCACTATTCTGCTGGTGCGTACTGTGTACATACATTACATTACTTATCCTGTACTGATCCTGAGTTACATCCTGTATTATACTCCAGAGCTGCGCTCACTATTCTGCTGGTGCAGTCACTGTGTACATACATTACATTACTTATCCTGTACTGATCCTGAGTTATATCCTGTATTATACTCCAGAGCTGCGCTCACTATTCTGCTGGTACAGTCACTGTGTACATACATTACATTACTTATCCTGTACTGATCCTGAGTTACATCCTGTATTATACTCCAGAGCTGCGCTCACTATTCTGCTGGTGCAGTCACTGTGTACATACATTACATTACTTATCCTGTATTATACTCCAGAGCTGCGCTCACTATTCTGCTGGTACAGTCACTGTGTACATACATTACATTACTTATCCTGTACTGATCCTGAGTTACATCCTGTATTATACTCCAGAGCTGCACTCACTATTCTGCTGGTACAGTCACTGTGTACATACATTACATTACTTATCCTGTACTGATCCTGAGTTACATCCTGTATTATACTCCAGAGCTGCACTCACTATTCTGCTGGTGCAGTCACTGTGTACATACATTACATTACTTATCCTGTATTATACTCCAGAGCTGCGCTCACTATTCTGCTGGTACAGACACTGTGTACATACATTACATTACTTATCCTGTATTATACTCCAGAGCTGCGCTCACTATTCTGCTGGTGCAGTCACTGTGTACATACATTACATTACTTATCCTGTATTATACTCCAGAGCTGCTCTCACTATTCTGCTGGTACAGTCACTGTGTACATACATTACATTACTTATCCTGTATTATACTCCAGAGCTGCGCTCACTATTCTGCTGGTGCAGTCACTGTGTACATACATTACATTACTTATCCTGTACTGATCCTGAGTTACATCCTGTATTATACTCCAGAGCTGCTCTCACTATTCTGCTGGTGCAGTCACTGTGTACATACATTACATTACTTATCCTGTACTGATCCTGAGTTACATCCTGTATTATACTCCAGAGCTGCGCTCACTATTCTGCTGGTGCAGTCACTGTGTACATACATTACATTACTTATCCTGTACTGATCCTGAGTTACATCCTGTATTATACTCCAGAGCTGCACTCACTATTCTGCTGGTACAGTCACTGTGTACATACATTACATTACTTATCCTGTACTGATCCTGAGTTACATCCTGTATTATACTCCAGAGCTGCACTCACTATTCTGCTGGTGCAGTCACTGTGTACATACATTACATTACTTATCCTGTATTATACTCCAGAGCTGCGCTCACTATTCTGCTGGTGCAGTCACTGTGTACATACATTACATTACTTATCCTGTACTGATCCTGAGTTACATCCTGTATTATACTCCAGAGCTGCACTCACTATTCTGCTGGTGCAGTCACTGTGTACATACATTACATTACTTATCCTGTACTGATCCTGAGTTATATCCTGTATTATACTCCAGAGCTGCGCTCACTATTCTGCTGGTACAGTCACTGTGTACATACATTGCATTACTTATCCTGTACTGATCCCGGGTTCTCCTGTATTATCCCAGAGCTGCACTCACTATTCTGCTGGTGCAGTCACTGTGTACATACATTACATTACTTATCCTGTACTGATCCTGAGTTACATCCTGTATTATACTCCAGAGCTGCGCTCACTATTCTGCTGGTGCAGTCACTGTGTACATACATTACATTACTTATCCTGTACTGATCCTGAGTTATATCCTGTATTATACTCCAGAGCTGCGCTCACTATTCTGCTGGTACAGTCACTGTGTACATACATTACATTACTTATCCTGTACTGATCCTGAGTTACATCCTGTATTATACTCCAGAGCTGCGCTCACTATTCTGCTGGTGCAGTCACTGTGTACATACATTACATTACTTATCCTGTATTATACTCCAGAGCTGCGCTCACTATTCTGCTGGTACAGTCACTGTGTACATACATTACATTACTTATCCTGTACTGATCCTGAGTTACATCCTGTATTATACTCCAGAGCTGCACTCACTATTCTGCTGGTACAGTCACTGTGTACATACATTACATTACTTATCCTGTACTGATCCTGAGTTACATCCTGTATTATACTCCAGAGCTGCACTCACTATTCTGCTGGTGCAGTCACTGTGTACATCATTACATTACTTATCCTGTATTATACTCCAGAGCTGCGCTCACTATTCTGCTGGTACAGACACTGTGTACATACATTACATTACTTATCCTGTATTATACTCCAGAGCTGCGCTCACTATTCTGCTGGTGCAGTCACTGTGTACATACATTACATTACTTATCCTGTATTATACTCCAGAGCTGCTCTCACTATTCTGCTGGTACAGTCACTGTGTACATACATTACATTACTTATCCTGTATTATACTCCAGAGCTGCCCCTCGCGGGCAGTCACTGTGTACATACATTACATTACTTATCCTGTACTGATCCTGAGTTACATCCTGTATTATACTCCAGAGCTGCTCTCACTATTCTGCTGGTGCAGTCACTGTGTACATACATTACATTACTTATCCTGTACTGATCCTGAGTTACATCCTGTATTATACTCCAGAGCTGCGCTCACTATTCTGCTGGTGCAGTCACTGTGTACATACATTACATTACTTATCCTGTACTGATCCTGAGTTACATCCTGTATTATACTCCAGAGCTGCACTCACTATTCTGCTGGTACAGTCACTGTGTACATACATTACATTACTTATCCTGTACTGATCCTGAGTTACATCCTGTATTATACTCCAGAGCTGCACTCACTATTCTGCTGGTACAGTCACTGTGTACATACATTACATTACTTATCCTGTACTGATCCTGAGTTACATCCTGTATTATACTCCAGAGCTGCACTCACTATTCTGCTGGTGCAGTCACTGTGTACATACATTACATTACTTATCCTGTACTGATCCTGAGTTACATCCTGTATTATACTCCAGAGCTGCGCTCACTATTCTGCTGGTGCAGTCACTGTGTACATACTTTCTGTGCAGTGTCTTCATTACTCCCCGGTCTCTGCTCTCAGTACAGGATCTCAGGTGTTGGGGTGCAGCGTTGCAGGAATAGTTTTTCATTTCTAATGATAACCAGTAGAATAGTGAGTGCAGCTCTAGAGTGAACTTCTCAGCTTGGGACAGTACTATGGTGATGGATATGGGATCTTTGTAGACAGTTAGCTATGTGAGGACACACAGATATACGGACATCGCCTCTCTGTCCCCTCCCCAGGAGGACACGGCACATACATACAGTGCTGGCCAAAAGTATTGGCACCCCTGCAATTCTGTCAGATAATACTCAATTTCTTCCAGAAAATGATTGCAATCACAAATGCTTTGGTAATAAGATCTTCATTTAATTTGTCTTCAATGGAAAACCACAAAAAGAATTGTCAAAAAGCCAAATTGGATATAATTCCACACCAAACATAAAAAAGGGGGTGGACAAAAGTATTGGCACCCTTTGAAAAATCATGTGATGCTTCTCTAATTTGTGTAATTAACAGCACCTGTTACTTACCTGTGGCACATAACAGGTGGTGGCAATAACTAAATCACACTTGCAGCCAGTTGAAATGGATTAAAGTTGACTCAACCTCTGTCCTGTGACCTTGTGTGTACCACATTGAGCATGGAGAAAAGAAAGAAGACCAAAGAACTGTCTGAGGACTTGAGAAGCAAAATTGTGAGGAAGCATGAGCAATCTCAAGGCTACAAGTCCATCTCCAAAGACCTGAATGTTCCTGTGTCTACCGTGCGCAGTGTCATCAAGAAGTGTAAAGCCCACGGCACTGTGGCTAACCTCCCTAGATGTGGACGGAAAAGAAAAATTGACGAGAGATTTCAACGAAAGATTGTGCGGATGGTGGCTAAAGAACCTCGAGTAACATCCAAACAAGTTCTAGCTGCCCTGCAGTCCGAGGGTACAACAGTGTCAACCCGTACTATCCGTCGGCGTCTGAATGAAAAGGGACTCTATGGTAGGATACCCAGGAAGACCCCACTTCTGACCCAGAGACAGAAAAAAGCCAAAACTTACCTGAGAAAGCCAAAAACTTTTTGGAAGAATGTTCTCTGGTCAGATGAGACAAAAGTAGACCTTTTTGGGAAAAGGCATCAACATAGAGTTTACAGGAAAAAAAAAAGAAGCCTTCAAAGAAAAGAACACGGTCCCTACAGTCAGACATGGCGGAGGTTCCCTGATGTTTTGGGGTTGCTTTGCTGCCTCTGGCACTGGACTGCTTGACCGTGTGCATGGCATTATGAAGTCTGCAGCATAATGTAGGGCCCAGTGTGAGAAAGCTGGGTCTCCCTCAGAGGTCATGGGTCTTCCAGCAGGACAATGACCCAAAACACACTTCAAAAAGCACTAGAAAATGGTTTGAGAGAACGCACTGGAGACTTGTAAAGTGGCCGGCAATGAGTCCAGACCTGAATCCCATAGAACACCCGTGGAGAGATCTCACAATGGCAGTCTGGAGAAGGCGCCCTTCACATCTCAGGGACCTGGAGAAATTCCAGCAGAGCATTGGAAGAAACTCATTGATGGTTACCGGAAGCGGTTGTTCGCAGTTATTTTGTCTAAAGGTTGTGCTACCAAGTATTAGGCTGAGGGTGCCAATACTTTTGTCCGGCCCATTTTTGGAGTTTTGTGTAAAATGATCAATGATTTGACTTTTTTTTTCATTTCTTTTGTGTTTTTTCATTGCAAGCAAAATAAATGAAGATATTATTACCAAAGCATTTGTGATTGCAATCATTTTCTGGAAGAAATTGTGTATTTTCTGACAGAACTGCAGGGGTGCCAATACTATTGGCCAGCACTGTACATACATGTATACAGGACACATGAACAATCTCTGGATATTACTTGGGGTTCTCAATCAGAGTCGAACAGGTGCAGCAGTGACACAGACTCGTTCTGCCTATCAGACTTCTCTCCTCTGCTTCCTGTCAGTGAATGGGAATACCGAATACACCTTACTTACAAACCTACAACTGTAACAAACCTGCAGCTGTGAGAGGTCTTAGGTCTAGACAGATTTAATACTCTGTAAGGTTCTCATTCACTGACAGAAAGCAGAGGCATTGAAAATGGTGAAGTACTGAAACACAAAGTGTATTAGAAAACCGCAGAACTTTTAATTACACGCTTAACAGTATGAACAGAGACCAAATACAAGGCTGTAAACTAGGACTGACAATGAATGTCGGCTATGTCTGTACTTGTATATGTAACTGACCACCGTCTACATTATCCCTCCTCTGGGGTAACGTCTTGAGCACAAGGACCTGCAGTTCTACTGATAAACGCGCGCGCTTTCCTTCTCACCTCCTCAGCAGGTCTCTGACGGCGACTCGTAAGGTCTGACTGGAGCGGAGCTCGGTTAGCAGAGCCTGCGCAGGCGTGCAGGGACGTAATGACGTAATAGAAGAGCGCTTGTAAACTCGGCCACAAGAGGGCGCACGGGGTAAAGACACAAACAATGTCGCCAAGTACTGGCGCAGCCGCCATATTGTTGGCAGGAGAACTCAGCCCAAGCTAGTCTAATATTACTGATTTTTATCTTAATTTTTTTTTTTCTTCTATCATATGTGACTCCCCACCTGACCCTCAATGTTCCCTAAGAAATGGTTTAATGTTAGGTTGTTATAAGGCCTGGGCTACACAGTGGTAATAATAATAATAATAATAATAATAATAAAGTCCTTTAATAGTCCCACAATGGGGAAATTCAGTGTGTTAGAGCAGCAAAGATAAGATAAGATAAGCAGATACAAATACAAATACAACATGTACAGGAATGTTCCAAGGTGAGAGGCATTACATTAATAGCAGACAGACAGATAGGACGTAGCAGAGGGGGGGGGGGGGGATATAACAGGCAGAGAGATATTTCAGTTCTCTGTGTGTAATGATCTCCGCTGGTCGGTGTTGGTTGTACAGCCTAACCGCGGTGGGGAGGAAAGACTTCCGATAGCGCTCCTTCTCACACCTAGGGTGGAGCAGTCGGTCACTGACAGTACTGCTCAGCGCGATCACAGTCTCATGCATGGGATGGGACTTCTTCTCCTGCATGGAGCTCACCACGGACAGTATCCTTCTGTCACCCACCACCTGCACTGGGTCCAGTGGGCTCCCCAGGACAGAGCTGGCCTTTCTAATCAGCTTGTTGAGTTTATTTCTGTCCCTGGTTGCTATACTGCTCCCCCAGCAGGCCACTCCAAAGAAGATGGCTGATGCCACTACAGAGTTGAAGAAAGTTCTAAGAAGTGCCCCCTGGATTCCAAAGGCTCTCAGCTTCCTAAGCAGGTAGAGCCTGCTGTGGCCCTTCCTGTACAGGGCCTCCATATGATCTGCCCAGTCCAGCTTATTATTAAGGAGCAAACCCAGGTACTTATAGGTGTTCACAATCTCGATGCCCGTCCCCAGGATGTCCACTGGTTTTGGAGGGCATCTGCCTTTGCAGAAGTCCACCACCATCTCCTTGGTCTTCCCCGCGTTAATCTTCAGGTGGTTCCGGTGGCACCAGTCCACAAAAAACCGGTTCAGTTCTCTGTACTCCCTATCATCATCATCTGTGATGAGACCCACTATTGCAGAGTCGTCAGAATACTTCTGTAGGTAGCAGCTGGATGAGTTGCACCTAAAATCTGCAGTGTACAGTGTGAAGAGGAAAGGGGCGAGAACCGTACCCTGAGGTGCCCCCGTATTACAGATCACGGTACCTGACACACAGTCTTGGGCTCTCATGTATTGAGGTCGATTTGTGAGGTAGTCTAGGATCCAGTTGGAGAGGTGGTGGTCCACTCCAGCAAGGCCCAGCTTGTCCCTCAATAACCTGGGCTGTATGGTGTTAAAAGCACTGGAGAAATCAAAGAACATTATTCTCACCGTGTTCCCTGGTTTCTCCAGGTGAGACAGAGCCCTGTGCAGAAGGTGGATGATGGCATCATCTACCCCAATGCCCGGCCGATAAGAAAACTGGAGAGGGTCCATAGCGGGGCTCACTAGAGGGCGGAGATGTGTGAGAACCAATCTCTCCAAGATCTTCATCAGGTGGGATGTCAGTGCTACAGGTCTGTAGTCGTTGAGGTCCATAGGGTGGGGTTTCTTTGGAACTGGTACCACACAAGAAGATTTCCATAATTCAGGGACTATTTCCTGCCTCAGGCTCATATTATACAAATGTGTAATTATACCACACAGCTGGTCCCCACAAGTCTTAATTAGCCTTGCACTGATGTCATCTGGCCCTGCGGCTTTCCTCGCCTTGATCTTTTTCATCTCCTTCCTCACCTGGGCCTGTGTGTAGGTCAGACTGTGGTCAGATAAAGACGGATTTCTGGATTTACTGGTCTGTTGGGAAGTGGCCGCATGGGGTGAAGTCATTGTGGTGGGGGGAGCTGAAGGACATGCTGGGGTGGGAGGAGCTGGTGTGTGATCAAATCTGTTGAAGAATAGGTTTAGTTCATTAAGCCAATTAACATCTGCCTCAAAACGTAATACTTACGTTATTGCGCTGTGCAGTCACAATAACGTGCAATATCGATACTTATGTCAGTGTATGGACGGCCTATAAAATTACATGTCTACGAGGAAAATTTATCAAAACTTATGAAAGAAATCACTTCTTGCAACTGGTCCAAATGAAATAAGGTATCTGGTTGTTATGGGCGACTGCCCCTCCATCATTTGCACCAGTTTTCAAAAATTGCCTCAGTTGTCATTAAATATCTTCAGCGACCAATCACAAAGCGGCTTTTATATTTCTAGAGCAAGTTAAGAAATGAAAGGGCAGTGAGATAAAAGTTTCCGAGAGGCCGCACCACCCCCTACATAGAACACTAGGTGTGAATGGCGTCCTGTAATGTCACCTTCAGCCTGCAGGAAGGACGACCAGTGACTGGTGACAGGGTCATGGGCAGCCAGAGAACAGTGATGTGTGTGGCAAGAAGACTTGTCTGTCTGTTCAGAAGAGATGCTGTAAAGAAAATTGCTGAAAAAGACCCTGCTGACTATGATATAAGGGTCAGTACACACAGGACATCACAGCTTGTGTATATGGAGTAGTCACAGACCGGTCAGAGCGTCCATGCTGACCCCTGACCACTGCTGACTATGATATAAGGGTCAGTACACACAGGACATCACAGCTTGTGTATATGGGGTAGTCACAGACCGGTCAGAGCGCCCATGCTGACCCCTGACCACTGCTGATTGATATAAGGGTCAGTACACACAGGACATCACAGCTTGTGTATATGGGGTAGTCACAGACCGGTCAGAGCGCCCATGCTGACCCCTGACCACTGCTGACTATGATATAAGGGTCAGTACACACAGGACATCACAGCTTGTGTATATGGAGTAGTCACAGACCGGTCAGAGCGTCCATGCTGACCCCTGACCACTGCTGACTATGGTATAAGGGTCAGTACACACAGGACATCACAGCTTGTGTATATGGAGTAGTCACAGACCGGTCACAGCGTCCATGCTGATCCCTGACCACTGCTGACTATGATATAAGGGTCAGTACACACAGGACATCACAGCTTGTGTATATGGGGTAGTCACAGACCGGTCAGAGCGCCCATGCTGACCCCTGACCACTGCTATGATATAAGGGTCAGTACACACAGGACATCACAGCTTGTGTATATGGAGTAGTCACAGACCGGTCAGAGCACCCATGCTGACCCCTGACCACTGCTGACTATGATATAAGGGTCAGTACACACAGGACATCACAGCTTGTGTATATGGGGTAGTCACAGACCGGTCAGAGCGTCCATGCTGACCCCTGACCACTGCTGACTGTGATATAAGGGTCAGTACACACAGGACATCACAGCTTGTGTATATGGGGTAGTCACAGACCGGTCAGAGCGTCCATGCTGACCACTGACCACTGCTGACTATGATATATGGTCAGTACACACAGGACATCACAGCTTGTGTATATGGGGTAGTCACAGACCGGTCAGAGCGTCCATGCTGACCCCTGACCACTGCTGACTATGATATAAGGGTCAGTACACACAGGACATCACAGCTTGTGTATATGGGGTAGTCACAGACCGGTCAGAGCGTCCATGCTGACCCCTGACCACTGCTGACTATGGTATAAGGGTCACTACACACAGGACATCACAGCTTGTGTATATGGAGTAGTCACAGACCGGTCAGAGCGCCCATGCTGACCCCTGACCACTGCTGACTATGATATAAGGTGTCAGTACACACAGGACATCACAGCTTGTGTATATGGGGTAGTCACAGACCGGTCAGAGCGTCCATGCTGACCCCTGCTATGATATAAGGGTCAGTACACACAGGACATCACAGCTTGTGTATATGGGTAGTCACAGCCGGTCAGAGCGCCCATGCTGACCCCTGCTGATTGATATAAGGGTCAGTACACACAGGACATCACAGCTTGTGTATATGAGGTAGTCACAGACCAGTCAGAGCGTCCATGCTGACCCCTGACCACTGCTGACTATGATATAAGGGGTCAGTACACACAGGACATCACAGCTTGTGTATACGGAGTAGTCACAGACCGGTCAGAGCGTCCATGCTGACCCCTGACCACTGCTGACTATGATATAAGGGTCAGTACACACAGGACATCACAGCTTGTGTATATGGAGTAGTCACAGACTGGTCAGAGCGCCCATGCTGACCCCTGACCACTGCTGACTATGATATAAGGGTCAGTACACACAGGACATCACAGCTTGTGTATATGGGGTAGTCACAGACCGGTCAGAGCGCCCATGCTGACCCCTGACCACTGCTGACTATGATATAAGGGTCAGTACACACAGGACATCACAGCTTGTGTATATGGGTAGTCACAGACCGGTCAGAGCGTCCATGCTGACCCCTGACCACTGCTGACTATTATATAAGGGTCAGTACACACAGGACATCACAGCTTGTGTATATGGGGTAGTCACAGACCGGTCAGAGCGTCCATGCTGACCCCTGACCACTGCTGACTTGGTATAAGGGTCAGTACACACAGGACATCACAGCTTGTGTATATGGGGTAGTCACAGACCGGTCAGAGCGTCCATGCTGACCCCTGACCACTGCTGACTATGATATAAGGGTCAGTACACACAGGACATCACAGCTTGTGTATATGGGGTAGTCACAGACCGGTCAGAGCGCCCATGCTGACCCCTGCTGCTCCTACAGTGCTCTTCCTCATCAGACCTGGACCCTGGAGTGATGACAGAAGTCTCCTGGATCACGTGTTACATGATGTGGACTGCCGGGTACATGTGAGACTTACCAGGGGGCGCTATAGGAAGAACGTGCTGGCAGGGTGATGATCTGGACAATGTTGTGCTGGAAACCATGTATTGTGGTTGTGACATGTACCCCTTCATAGCAGTAGCGCCCCCTAATAGCAGTGCCCTCTCTCTGCAGGATAAGATCCAGGACTGATGAATATGACAGAGATGAAGGTGACGACTGCTCCAGATCCCCAGGTCCAGTCTGATTGTGGGATTTGCTGGAGAACAAGACTGATCTATGGAGGCCGCACTGAGCAACTTACAGGATCTACTGCTGACGTCTCCAGGACCCCAGCACATTGCTCAGGGACGTCTCCCACGATTAGACATACATGACGTTGGCATTACCTTAAGCAGGAACCGTACAGAAACCGTCTGCAGCAACCAATCAGAGCCAAGCTGAAAAAAAAAAAAAAAAAAACTGCAATCTGATTGGTTGTTACAGGCTCCGCCCCTTCAACGTTTATAGTTAAGCACAGTCCCAATTAGGACTGCTTCTCATAGAGGGGGTGGAGTTTCATGTCACATGATCACGTGGTCACATGTCGAGCATCAGCACCTGCATAAACATGTAACAAAACCAAAATTTGAGAAAAGCAGATTTTGCTTTATTATTTTTTTTTTTTTACATTTTTATTATTTAAATGAGAATTCTTCCAGATGATAAGAGCTAATACAATCACATAGTAAGAGGGTGGCCGAGAGAGAATGACATGGAACTGGAGAACCAGGGCGGGGCGGGGGAGGGTGCTCGTCCTTGACACCAGGCGGGTGACAGTCGTGAGGTTTTATTTTCTCTGTATTTTTTGGGAGGGGTCACTTAAAAAGAGATTTATCTTAATATATTTTTAAAAAAATATAAAACACTTGGTATCTATCACCTCCCCGCGCTCTGCGTAGACTCTATAGAGGGCTGTTCTAGGTTGAGGGAGAGATTATCTGGTGTTTGTTCTGCGTTGCGGACCCCCAGCTTACAAACCATTCACCTGTGTGTGGGAGAAACTATAGAAAATGTGATATGTGACTGCAGATCAATGACTACAAAGCGTACACCCCCGCGGAATGGAAGGAGCCATATCAGTCAGAGGAGCCATCCCCCTCAGTGACATCACTCAGAGGAACCATCCCCCTCAGTGACATCACTCAGAGGAGCCATCCCCCTCAGTGACATCACTCACAGGAGCCGCCCCCTCAGTGAGATCAAGAAATCCTGGGAATAAAATGGTTGCCAAGGTGGACGCTTTGTTTTTCCCCCAGAGGACATTGCTGTTGGCTGCCGCGCCCTCGCAATGTAAATGCCTAAACAATAAACTAGGAGCAGCAGCGACATCCAGAGAAGAAAATTTATAATATATACAAAGACATAGCACAGACTAAACTGGAAGCGAGGTAAAGCTGGTTCATAGTATTCAGTTTGCTACTACATACACACTGTACACTGCATATATACACAACCAGACTAAGATCCTTATATCGAGCCAGGACACGGGATGATGAAGGCCAGGTGTAAATCCAGAAAGGGTTGGTAGGGGGCGACATGAGTATATTATGCTCTTTTTGAGAATAATTGGGGGTCCAAGCACACCATCTCTACAACAGGTTAGTGGCCCTATAAGACAGCAAAAAGCAGGGGAAGGTCTCTTTAGCTTTTGGCCCGCCCATGCAGAACAACTATATAAGGTTAAACACTATATACCCAACACATGGACTGAACAGAAGCCCCTTCGAGACTGTTCACATGGGGAAATCCAGACTGGAAAAAATGGTCTATACATTGGCCAGATTTCCAGGTCTGAACCTAGTCAGAAGATCATGACTCCTTGCATCATAGTGATCTGATATTAGGAGTCTCTGTGGCCTCACTGTCCTGTACTATATACAGTAGGGCATGGTTAAGTCATGGGCAGGCAGGGACTCCGAATATCAGATCACTATGATGCAAGGCATCCCATCTCCTGGCTAGGCTCGCAACAGGAAATCTGGCTAATGTACAGAGCAGATTTTCCAGTCTGGACTTCCCCATGTGCATGGAGCCTAAGTGTGAAACTTATTGGATAACTGAGATTATGTCTAAAAGGCTTCTACGTACTCTAGACAGATAGTTTGCATTCAGTAGATTCCTACCAGAGGCTGGCAGTAAGGTGAGGTGTTCCGGGCCAGGCCGTTATACAGGCGCCTTCAAAAAATATGATTAGATGTGAATAATGGGGCAGAACCTGGACCTGCCCCTATAGAATACACAATGCTCCCAGGGAGGGGGTACGGCAAGTAAAGTATAGATCAAGAAGATGATCTCATACACTCGGCTTTTAATTCTGTCTTCTTTCAACACCCCTGCTTGCTGCTAGTGAATGGAGACCCATCCTGAGCCAGTCCTGCTCACACAGCTGCATAGCTCAGTACAGTACATTAGGGCTTTTCTGCTGTGTGAGCAGGACTGTTCTTGTAAATGGTGAGGTGTATAAATAATAAGGACTATCAGAGAGCTGCAGAACCTCAGGGGGACCCGGATATTTAATCTCCACACACACAGTGATCTGCAGAGACAAGGAGAGATAATAGAGGGGGTGCCATTAAAAAGGCTGGGGGGATTGGACACGTATATATTCTGCCTAGATATACAGTAAAGACTGATAACGGACAGAACCAAGAGGAACAATTAACCCATTCATAATGTCAGCATCCTCGCTGTCCATCTCTAATGCCTAGGGGTGGCTGGTGCGTAATCCCCCAATACCACCACAATTTGTAACAGACAGGACAGGGATGATGAGGATTATAGTCTCCCTAGTCAAATGCACTTAGTACAGCCCGGTCATTGCTGTCATCTTAACTGGGGTTGCAAAACTTATCCCTTCTTCCCAGCTGAGTCTGAGCCACAACTATCTGCAGAGATCATCACCATAGCAATATATAGTTTCTGACTAAGTCAAATGATGCCCCTAGACCCCACCAAAGCAGCACCGACCCTACTGGCAGGGTATATTCTAAAGATGCATTGTTCAGACACTCCGCGCTCACTTCTAAAGCTAAAACTTCTTATCTATTTCTTTGGATCCAACATATCAACAGAACAAAGCACACGTCAGAGGGTGCGGGAGGAGAATAGGTCCAGACCGGGTAACCGTGAAGTGTTCCATCCATCAGACCTGACACGTAGATTCTCTTCTATATACCAATATCCAATGACAGGCGGGTTCCGGGGTCTGGTCACTACAAGCATTTTGCAGGGGACACCATAATGCAGTTATGTCTAGCGCAGGGCTTGGGCGGTCATAATTCAAGAAAGGCCTGTGTCATGCTCCACCCCCTCCACATAACAAGGTGCATCCATTTCACCTGGTGCCTCTCTGTAGAGGGCAATACTCATCATATACATCTATGGTATATCCACAGGATAGAGGCAGGTCCCAACTCCCCACAACTCCAGTATGTAGAGGCGATCCTGGGATGTGATCGGCTACAGACCCCTATACTGGAGAGCTGCATGTGTCCCAGAGTGGTGGCATACCCTGTGGATGGGAATACCCCTTTAAATATAAGCCACCATGCACAATAACACGCAGTACTGCAACATGGTCCTAGGGCATAAAATTGCATTAGGGTGTTGCAGGACTAGAGCTAGCTTGCATGTATGAACTTAAGTCTCCAACATGTGACTCTTTGGCTGCTGCAGAACTACTACCCCCAATATGGTGGGAATAGTAATTTTTCAACAGCTGGAAAGGCACTGACTGAAGAACAAGTCTCCTGTATAGTACCAGCTAAGACAGCTGGGCCGGGGCCAGCACATGGCACTACTGAGAGCTGCAATCATAAGATCTAGGTTATCCCCGTCAGTTTCTTATTCACTCCCCGATTTGCTCATATTTTGCTGCATTCTACACAGATCACCTCCCATACGGGGCAGATCCCTAACTGAATACAAGGAAGGGGTTAAAAGTCGTATCATATATATAGGTATGTATAGGACAAAAAAAAATTAAATAAACATAAAGTTAGGTTAAGGGTCATTAAAAACATAAGAGACGAGTGATAGAATCCGCTGCTGTGTGTCAGTTACGAGGTGGAAGCAGGGGACATGAGATGCCAACAAATCACGGACTGCGTGGTCACATGATGAACGGAGAGGGGAGGGGCAGCAAAAGTAAAGGCTTAAGACGCTCCTGTGTCAAGGTAGGAGTCCATTCAGCAAGAAGAAAATCTAAGGATGCGGATACAGGTAGTTTTTTTTTGTCGTTTTTCTCTTTTTTGTTTTTTCTTCAAACAGTTCTCGGAGGGGTCACTGCCCGCCTGTCCATGTGACTGTGGAGGTAACGTAAGAGGAGAAGGCTCTCAGCCAAGGAAGAATCCAGAAAAGGGAGGAGCAGGAGGAAACAGGTGCATGGGAGGCGATAAGAACTAGGTATTTACAAAAGGGAAACAAAAACGGGAACCGCTTCTCAGGCCGCGCTCTCCTCCATTTTCGCCAATGAAGGCTTGATGGCCCCAGTCCGAACCGGCTTCAGCTGACTTGCACTGGGCTGATCAGGAAGTTTTGGGGAAACCAGGCCGCACTTCTCATCAGTCCTCGGTTTTACCTGCTAGAAGAAAAAGTGGTCAGGGAAAAAAAAAAGAGAAAAAAAAAGGGGACAAATCCAAGGGGGCACTAACGGTGAAATACTGGTGGGGGAGGGGAGATTAAGACGACCCTCAAGGCTCAAATAAGGGGTCAGTCAGATACAGGTTTCAGGCAAGGCCTAGAGAAGGAGACATGCACAATCCAAAATGGGGACGGGGGGAGTAATCCAGTCACTCGCCATTTTCAATATCTCTGCTTGCTCCATGAGACACCAAATCTTTTAGTAATACTTCTCACAGCTGCAAAGTTTGCTGCAATTGTATCCAACCAAAGCAAGCCACAAGCCAATACACTGTATCGGCACCGATCCATTGTGACAAAAGGCACCCTGACAGGAGAGGGATTTCTGCTCCTGATATTTCGTCACTGTGTATCAGGGCAGGTAGACCATAGTAGGTTGGGCTGGAAACTGTAGCAAACCCTCAGCTATGAGCTGTATATGGTCATGACAAATTTTTCAGACTCTGGTTGTAAATGAGAATTGTCCCCAATCACTGACAGCAAGCAGAAGTCTTGAAGACCGAGGGACTGAGCCACAGAGGTTGCAGAATACATAAATAAAAAGTACTGGACGAGCTCTCAAAGGCAGGGGCATTTAGAGACACACACCAGGCAATGCAGAAGTGGATGCGACAACCAGACACGCCACAAGAACAAGGCAGAAATAGCACAAAGACGTCACACACAGCGCAGAGGTCGTCTACATCAGTGCAAATACACAAGACACCAGATTCTCTCCATGCAAACTCAGCTGTGCAGGCAGGATATACGACCACTAGGCCTGGGCCATAAGGCTTTGTCCCTATTAACAGGGGCCCCTTATCTCATAGGAGGGGCCCGCTGCTTCTGATCATATGATGGACAAAGTCTAAACACAGATGGATAGATAAGTAAGGGCCACTTGATCACAGGACTTTACCTGTTGAGGATAGTGTCCCAAGTTGGCAGATGACGCCGGTCCTGGTGACTTTCCACTGGGACTAGCTGAAGCTGGCCTTAAAATGAAAGGCAACCGATTCAGAGCAGGAAAAGAGCAAAACCACAACTACTGGTGCCTGGAAGAATATGGACTATGGGGAGGGGAGGTCAAAGATGAGACGACTTATGGAGATGTGTGAAGTATAAGACAAAGTGGAGGAATATCCTGTGCCTTATCCACCTGGTGCCTGGCTGCAATGTCCAGTGTGACATGGGGTGAGAGGTGGAGACCAAACATGGAGAAAGCTGTAGAGAGGCCATGCATCGAAAAATAGGAGACACACGCATACAGGAGACGCCAAAACACAGCACACACCTGAGAAACTGCCTGCAACATGTGATCAATATCACATGTAATATGTGTTCTTACATCCCTAGTAAGATTTTATACTATCCTATACTGATCCTGAGTTACATCCTGTATTATACTCCAGAGCTGCGCTGACTATTCTGCTGGTACAGTCACTGTGTACATACATTACATTACTTATCCTGTATTATACTCCAGAGCTGCACTCACTATTCTGCTGGGGCAGTCACTGTGTACATACATTACATTACTTATCCTGTACTGATCCTGAGTTACATCCTGTATTATACTCCAGAGCTGCACTCACTATTCTGCTGGTGCAGTCACTGTGTACATACATTACATTACTTATCCTGTATTATACTCCAGAGCTGCACTCACTATTCTGCTGGTGCAGTCACTGTGTACATACATTACATTACTTATCCTGTACTGATCCTGAGTTACATCCTGTATTATACTCCAGAGCTGCACTCACTATTCTGCTGGTACAGTCACTGTGTACATACATTACATTACTTATCCTGTACTGATCCTGAGTTACATCCTGTTTTATACTCCAGAGCTGCACTCACTATTCTGCTGGTACAATCACTACATACCCTGCAGATAAAGAACATAATGGGGCATGTTGAGTATTTTCAGCTCTGCAGCTCTCCAGACCACTCTACAAAGTCTCTTCATATCCTATGTGAGTGTGCAGATTTCGTACCCTCCTGGTCACACTGCTGTGTTATGTATAAGATGTGTGTGTGTACAGTGCCTTGCGAAAGTATTCGGCCCCTTTGAACTTTTCAACCTTTTGCCACATTTCAGGCTTCAAACATAAGGATATAAAATTTAAATTTTTTGGTGAAGAATCAACAACAAGTGGGACACAATCGTGAAGTGGAACGAAATTTATTGGATATTTTAAACTTTTGTAAAAAAAAAAAAAAACCTGAAAAGTGGGGTGTGCCAAATTATTCGGCCCCCTTAAGTTAATACTTTGTAGCGCCCCCTTTTGCTGCGATTACAGCTACAAGTCGCTTGGGGTTTGTCTCTATCAGTTCTTGCCGCTGACTGCCCATTCTTCCTTGGAAAACATCTGGAGCTCAGTGAGGTTGGATGTAGAGCGTTTGTGAACAGCAGTTTTCAGCTCTTTCCACAGATTCTCCATTGGATTCAGGTCTGGACTTTGACTTGGCCATTCTAACACCTGGATACATTTATTTGTGAACCATTCCATTGTAGATTTGGCTTTATGTTTGGGATCATTGTCTTGTTGGAAGATAAATCTCCGTCCCAGTCTCAGGTCTTTTGTAGACTCCAACAGGTTTTCTTCCAGAATGGTCCTGTATTTGGCTCCATCCATCTTCCCATCAATTTTAACCATCTTCCCTGTCCCTGCTGAAGAAAAGCAGGCCCAAACCATGATGCTGCCCCCACCATGTGTGACAGTGGGGATGGTGTGTTCAGGGTGATGAGCTGTGTTGCTTTTACGCCAAACATATCGTTTTGCATTGTGGCCAAAAGTTGGAATTTGGTTCCCTCTGAGCAGATCACCTTCTTCCACATGTTTGGTGTCTCCCAGGTGACTTTTTATGGATATCTTTGAGAAATGGCTTTCTTCTTGCCACTCTTCCATAAAGACCAGATTTGTGCAGTGTACGACTGATTGTTGTCCTATGGACAGACTCTCCCACCTCAGCTGTAGATCTCTGCAGTTCATCCAGAGTGATCATGGGCCTCTTGGCTGCATCTCTGATCAGTCTTCTCCTTGTTTGAGATGAAAGTTTAGAGGGACGGCCGGGTCTTGGTAGATTTGCAGTGGTCTGATACGCCTTCCATTTCAATATGATCGCTTGCACAGTGCTCCTTGGGATGTTTAAAGTTTGGGAAATCTTTTTGTATCCAAATCCGGCTTTAAACTTCTCCACAACAGTATCACGGACCTGCCTGGTGTGTTCCTTGGTCTTCATGATGCTCTCTGCGCTTTATACAGAACCCTGAGACTATCACAGAGCAGGTGCATTTATACGGAGACTTGTACACACAGGTGGATTATATTTATCATCATCAGTCATTTAGGACAACATTGGATCATTCAGAGATCCTCACTGAACTTCTGGAGTGAGTTTGCTGCACTGAAAGTAAAGGGGCTGAATAATATCGCACGCCCCACTTTTCAGTTTTTTATTTTTTACAAAACTTTAAAATAACCAATAAATTTCGTTCCACTTCACAATTGTGTCCCACTTGTTGTTGATTCTTCACCAAAAAATTAAAATTTTATATCTTTATGTTTGAAGCCTGAAATGTGGCAAAAGGTTGAAAAGTTCAAGGGGGCCGAATACTTTCGCAAGGCACTGTATATAAGACCATCCGCCATTCCAAACAAACCAAGTAACGAAGATTAAATTACAGCAAGCAGACCCATGAAGTGAGCGGCCCCGGTGACAGTTCTTACCCCATGTGGGGGCAGTCACATGCAAAGCAATAGAAAGGGCCGCAGTCTTACCGATATGAGTGCTGTGCTTGCACAGAGGTGGCCGTCTGCATACTCTGCTTTCCTTCTGTGAAGTGAAATCCCTTCATCTCCATCTGAGAGGACTGCAGAGGAAACCAAGAATGATGTGATGCTCTAGAACCAGTATCTTATACCTGCTTTTCCGACATAAAAACCACTTACTTCTCGACTTGCTGTCAGGACTGAAGGCTGCATCCTCCGCGGAGCGCCCACAGGCATGTTCTGTCCCTGTGGGATCTGAATGGACTGCGGTAGAAGCATTGGCTGCTGTCCAGAGCTGTACCGAGGCATCCCAAGCTGAGAGCCGGCCATTGGCATGGTTAACTGTAACAGAGGGGAGAGTCAGTGTGAGAGGTGCGCGGAGACCTGGATGTTAGTGTGGCAGAGAATTCACTAGACTCACCTGTGTGAGGGGGGAGTCCATCATCTGCGAGGCCCCCATGCCCGCCGCCTGGTTCAGCTGACTTTCATAGACAAGCTGCTGACTCCCACTCAATGTCTGGTAAGGAGAAGCTGCCTGCGTCTTCACCATCTCCAGAGGCTGCATGCCAGGAAACGGCGAGTACTGAGGCTTGAGTCCGGTGCCGCTGGTCAGAACCATAGCACTGGGCTGTGACAAGCTGGGATGCATATACACCTGGGACCTGGAAGGACAAGACGCACAGTGCTGTAGATACAAAATACTACATGCTAGTGCTCACTGGTGTAGCTGGGTCATAGCTGCCATACCTGAAGGGTTGTATAGAGCTGTACATTTCTTGCGACTGGGACACGGGCAGTCCTCCTCTCATACTCAACTGAGCCTGGGCTTGCAGCGATGTGTGGAGAGACATAGGAATCTGCTGGGCGGCTGCAGCCTATTAGAACGCACAGCATAAAGGCAACGTGAGCATGAAAGGAAATCCAATGCATCACACACACTAACATAACTATCTGCCCTGGCAGGTAATATGGTCAGTCCTGGGGTCCTGCAATGGTACTGGGAATCTGTCAAAACAGGGACTCCACCCTCCCCTATAAATAGCGTAGAATCATGGAGCATTCACTAGGGTTAAACTACAGGGATCTCTGACCTCCACCATTTGGACAGGTCCACATACATCAAAGACTTCACTGCACTCCCTTGAAAGAGATAAAAAACATTGAACCAAGACGAACATGATTTGGATTTTAATATTCACACTGCAGGCCAACTCCTGGAGTATGTGGACGATATCAGTAACATATCACCCACCTGCTAATGGACGCTTCTGCAGATGTTACCAGCACAAGGTACCGCACCTTAGGGCTGGGATGCAGCCGTTGGCAGGCTCCTGGTCACACTGGCAAACCTGCAGTGCTCAAGTGATCAACAAGACTAGTGTGCATGTCTGATATGGCAAGTGCCCGCCAATGAGGATGGGCATCATGGTCCCACATCAGCCATCTCTCCATGTGAAGGGGCCTACAGTTTCTAATTTTTATGCGAAATATACTTATTCCAAAGATTTACCAATACACTGTAAAATCTGACCAGACATCTCCAATGGCCTTAATACCTGCATCACCATAATAGCTGCACATAGGAAGCTTTCCGGACACTCGAGACTACAATCAATCCATCAAATAGGCTAATATTGTGCATTATATCTCAGCCACAACATCTCAGGTCCCTTCTGAGTACATAGTGAAGAGTCAGCAGGATCTATTGAAACATCATGGAGGTTGAGAAAGGCATAAAGTACAGTGGACAAAGCTGGAGACACCAACCTGCTGGTATCCTTGCTGCTGAGGTATCGTCTGCTGGACCAGACGCGGCTGCCCTGCAAACATGTGACTTTCCAGGTAGAGCGGGGGAATGTGGTTACCTAAAAAACACAGGAAGAGATTGTAAGTGATCCCCAGTGCAATGAGATGAGACTAAACCTGCGCAGAGTGGTCAGCAAAATCTCTCAGGACATGAATCTCCTCAGATCCCTTTTCGAGTACATAATGAAGGGTCAGAAGGATCTATTGGAACATCATTTAGACAGAACAGACATCATCATTAATACAATCTAAAACTTCTAGTTACATCAGGACATCTCCACTCCCAGCCAGAGCTGCATTCAAAACCGCTTTACTTCCAGAAGCAGACGGACAGTATAACGTGCCACCGACTTGCAGGGTAGCTCAGGAGTCTCTTCTATATTATGACATCAGACTATAGAATAATGTAAAATATTGAGGAGGCAGAATTATGAATGCAGCTCTAGAGGTGAAGAGTATAATGTGAAATGATTAGTCAGTAGATGGTAAGAAAGTACCTGGAAGAGATGCAGAAGGGGCCACAGAGGCCACAGGCATAGGTGGCATTGACACCCCACCAAAGGAGCTGTAGTTGACGCCAGCTGAAGTTCCCACACTGGAGGGCGGCTGTATTCCTGAGCCGGGACCAGCCGCGGAACTCTGTTCTGGCAAATTCGGCGAGTTTTCCCAGGCCTTGCGGGCGGACTCCATCTGAAGGTGAGAGGATAATGAAGTTTATGAAATGCACTGAACCCCCATCAACCATAGGGCACAGGGTAACAACCAACATATCAATAAGAAGAATATTGTAATATATACAGGATTTATTATTTTGTGGGTGAATCTATGTAGACTGCGCAAGTCAATGATCTGTAACCACAAGGAACGGGCGAGGTGAACATTACCTTGAGTGTAAGGTCGGCAGTGGGGTATGACATGGGGTTCAGTCCCATCCCTTGCTGCAGGTGGTGGTCTCTTCTCAGCATAGGTATGGACTGTGACAGACCAGCCTAAAATCAATGTGAACAAAACCAGAATAAGGAACAATTCACATTACTACAGTACAGGATATCATTAAATTCCTCCTGGCATCTGGTTGCCCAGAGGATTTGCTAGCCAGAGCTTATAGGGTTAACATACCGATTCTATGTAAATAGGATTTTCTGAGACTGAGATTAACGACCTATTATTAAGATAGGTCATTAATATCAGATCAGAGGTGGCTCCTGACACTCCCACAAAACAGGTTCCTCTGGTCAGGCCAGTGATGTTGTGTCGTTTTGTCACATGGCCATGTTGCAGATCAAATCCCTGCAGATCTAATAGTGATGACCTGTCCTAAGGATCAGCATTTTAGTCAGAGAATACCCCTGCTGTTCTACCGCTGCTCTGAAATCTTAAAGGCGTTTTCCAGCCCCAAATTGCATTTTCACACAGATCAGCTGTTGCACTAGGCTCCAGGTGCCAGAAGCTGCTAGTAGTGTACAGGGAGCGCTGCTCCTATGGAAGTAATACGAGCAACACATCATCCCTGTCCACTGCTTCAATAAGAGCGGTGCTACATGTGCTCCCAGCCTACTAGCAGCTTCCAACACCAGGAGGCTTGCGCCAACAGCTGATCTGTGCAGGGTCTGGGTATCAGACCCCCACAGATAACATACTGATGACCTATCCTGTGGATAAGTCATTAGTATGAAAACTGGATTTTGGCCAAAAAAGGACTTTTCTCCAATTTTCACCTTGTTTACGAGGGCATCCTGAAGTTTTGCAACAGAACTAGCAGCGGGTCCAGGAGCAGCTCCAGGAGGCAAAGAGTAATCTGCATCCTGAGATGGAAAAAAGGAACATTCAGGATCTTATACACTCAGGACGACAGCAGGAGAGGGAGCTTGTTTGAGAAAACATATATACAGACACACACTAATAATATATATATATATATATATATATATATATATATATATATATTATTTTTTCCACCCCCCCCCCCCCCCCTTACTTTTGGGCTTACTCCAAATTCAATGGGAGGAACAGGAAGAACAGAATCCACATGAATCTCAACACCATTGACAGGCGGCACGCTGCCCTCCATCCTCTCCGCCCCTTCTGATCCTTTCCTGTTTTTTAGCGAGCGTTCGTTGCCAATGGGACCGGGCTTGTGTTCCTTGTTCATTCCAGAACCAGACTCCGTTTCCTGCAAGAAAGCAGAGAAAAAACACATTAGAAATTGAACCCACGCCCAGGAGACAGGAATTGCTAGATACCAGTTCACCATCATTGAAAGGGTTGTCCAGAATCACTAAACGCACACAGTTCTGGGGCTTGAAAATAAAGTGCATGGATACTTACCTGCAACCTCCTCTCCATTCCTGCACTGAACTGCCTCCGCTGCTGCTGGTATACAGAGCTAATGTAGTAGTGACATTACATTGGTGGGACTGCTGCAGCTCCCCCCGTTGAGGTGATGGGCGGCCCAATGCAGGACCAGAGGGAGAACGCATTAAGCATCAGTGCATTTTATATTTCCTAGCCCTCCACAACTGCGTGCATTTAATTCCGTAATCTCAGATAAAACCACTTCAATGTAGAAAACACAGGACGCTGGTTCATACTGACGGACTCAACTATGAAACCTTCCGGCTGCTCTCAGCTCCATGCCCAATCTGTAACAGGCTGCCCTGCTGATAGGACGGAGGGTTGAAGGGTCTAGATTATCATACAAGGGTGATCTCACCTTCTTTTCTGACTGTTTCTGCCCCTGCTCTTTAGGACAGTCAGATTTGGACTCCACCATGACTGCACCATTTAACTCCTCTGGTTTCATCGTCCCATATGGAGAACTACGCTGGGAGGAAGTGGCAGACGATTCTCGAGACTCTGCACTCAGGTCAATGCCGCTGTCGCCCTGGCTGCCTTTGAAACCCTACAAAGTGAAGAACAGGCCACAACTTACACCAGACCAAATTCTCCTTCCTAGTGGAAATTTGTATTCACAGATTTGTGGAAATCTGCTATAACATTTTCTACGGGAAAACAGCACAGAATGCACATGGAAGATAACCGTGTGCCAGCCGTGCCCTTCACAGACCACACAACAGACAGGGATAGGACATGTCCTGAGTTTTGCTCAATGCCCTGTGAAAATACATGGGTGTGCGAATAGGGCTATAGACAGTTCGAAACAGTAAGGCTGTGTTTTTATGGCTGAAGATTTTACACAGAAGTTATTGGTGGTAAAATCTACTAAAAGTCTATAATAAGGTTCTTAGGAACAATACTGATGTATGCTGACCCTTACATCTTGGAGTAATGATCTATTCACACAACAGAGTCTCAGCCATGTGCTGGATCAGTCATTTTCATGGACCTTTTCACATCAATGGCTGAATTGGATCTGTGAAAGCAGACCAGACAGTCTAAACCATGAAAAAATGGAGACCGCTCAATATTTTCATGGATAAGACAGAGCCAAGGAAGTTGGTCATGTCAAAAGGCTCTTACCTGTAGCAGGAAGTCCTTGTGCAACAAGCAAGTGTAAATGTAGTGCAAGCCCTGAGAACACAAGCCCTAATGCATAGGATGCGGATCAGCCTCTCAGTATATACATCTCCTCACTTCCCTTCTATTGAGTACATGGTGAAGGGTCGGAAGGATCTATTGGAACATCACAGAGACCGGGAGATCGTGACAATGTACTACGGTCACATAGAGCAGCTGGAGCACTCACCTCCGAGGATGCAGACTCTGTACTGAAACTGCTGCCAGGCTTACTCCAGGTATCACTGCTGGACTGAACGGAAATACCTGCGGGGAGAATGAGAATGCTTAGCACAAAGGGTACAGAGCAGGCAAAACGATTCGGGAATAATCTCTTCATGTCATGTATGGGATTGCACAACTTTAATGCATCATTTGCTCAATTCACAAAGCAGCCGGGTCAGTCAAGCCACATATAATTGGGAACCAATGCATGGGAAAATGGTGAACTCATGAAATCATGCATCTGGTATGTGGCCCCTGCAAAGCGAGGACCAAGGCCAGGTTGGAAACATCCCCTGTGCAATTGGGTGCTCAAACCCTGTGAATTCAGCACTATGGTGAAGAATAGAGGGACCAAACACTGGCACCTGAAACGGCGCCCCTTCTCCCCAACGTACAGCGGATGTGCTCATAGCCTGCGCCATATCTAGATATAGATTATATTAGTGACATGATGGGTCACCGCTAACCTTGGCTGCTGCTCTCCCAGATCTCTTTGCCGGGAACGTCAGTTTGATCCAGGCACATGCCATTCTGCTTTTTGGCAAAACGAGGAGGGATCCTTGACTGTATGCTGCTGTTCTTGGTAGGGACCTAAATGGATAAGAGGGACAGATTGAGATCTTTCCAAAGAGATTTACAGGCTTCTCTGGGCTGGCTAGATCTGACCTATTCAGCATCTCACCTGAACAATCTGATCCTTTTTCCTGCGATCTTTGTCCAGGGCTCGCCGGGGCTTATTGGTCATGTCAGAATAAGCCTCACCTCCCACCTCACCATCTTCTTCAATAACAGAGTCTAGAGAAGGAGCAGACACATTAGTGAACAGTCTGACAGTCTGAGGGTCACAGAGGAAGCCTCAGAGGGGAGAGTCTTACCTCCATATTTCAGATCAAAAGCAGTCATTGCTTCTGATTTCTCGCCCAGTTTGAGCCCCGCTGCCCTGGCATCCCGCTCAGACTTCTTGCCTGGAACCTCTCCACTGTCACACTGGGCTGACCTTTCTAACCCATAGCGATGGTGGCTGCCATCTTGAGTGTAAGACTCTTCAGAACAGCGACTTCAAGGAGAGAGTTATAAAATACTGTGAGAAAGGGCAAAAATTATCTGAACCAAAGCAGATGGAGACTAAGTAAGTGAAAGAAGCCAACCAGGTGGCCGGGCCACGATATGCACAGAATAGTGCTGCACCAACACAGCGGCCCCTTGATCTTCAGGATCAGTGCAGATCCTGATGGTTTGTTATATTGTATCAGTGAAGTTAAAATATTTCACTTTGGACGTTTCCTTTAATTGTTTATTTAATCCCCAAACACTAACATTACCCCGTTCTGTGCACCCTCCTTACCTAGTCTTCCCAGAGGCAGGGTTCTGCTGGTAGTCACGAGAATTCCCTCCGGCCTTTGATGGCTTCTCATCATACCCAGAAGATTCCACCTTGCGTCGGTCTACCAGAGGTCTCTGGCTGGAGAAACTCCTTTTGGACAGTTCTCGCTTCTCAGAGAAGCCGTTACCAGACAGGTTTCCGTCTCCGTCCGCCTCTCCGGGCCTCTTCTCGCTGAAGTCGCTGCTCTCAGATGCAGTTTCCCAATCCTCGTTCACATGGTCGGAGTTGTGGTAGGACCGCTCTGGCGATCGCCTGGCAGGTGGTGCTGATCGATCATTAAGGGGCATCTTAGGACGGGTCTGCCAGTGCTCATGGTTGGTTACAGTGCTCCCCATCTCTTCACCACTCCAGTGCCCGGCAGATTCCCTTTCCTGCCTCAGACGCCGAAATCTTGGGGGTTTATCTTGACGAGGGGGTCGTCGTCTCACAAACGATCTCTTATCCAAACTCTCCCGATCTGAATATTCATCTTGAAAAAATGGCCGCCTGTCGTCTCCTTGAGATTCATCGAACCCTCTCCTATGATGCAGGTTGTCAGAGTAGCTGTAGTCGCTGCCATGCTCTCTGTCAGTGTTGTGCCGCGTGCCATAAGACTCTGCTGGCCCGTTATACTCTTGCCAATTGGACCCTCCAGACTTGGCGTTCCAGTGTGATGATTCCTTGGAGGTGAATGGCCGCCTGCTGTAACTGTTGCTAAGCCTGGGGGGAAGCGATCTTCCAAAAGCCCGCGGGGCCCTGGATTTAGAGTCCATGCCATTCGAGTCATCTGAGTAATTTCTATTGGACCTCCAGGAATCTTGGAATTCTCCTTTCCTTGTCTCCTCAGTTTCTCTTTCCAGAAGAGGCTCGTTCTCTGATCCTCGCTGACGGCGACGTTTGGGGAGTTCTTCATACTCTGACCCTTCACTGTGTGTTTCGCTAACACCACGCCGCCGCGGGACCCTATTTCGGAAGTCCTCAGTGGGGTTAAATTCTCGAAGCCCTCGGCCTCTGTTGACCCTCTGACCATTATAAGGACCAGCAGAACCTCGGCCACGGAAACTGAAGTCTCTGAACCCTCTTCCTCTCCCGCGGCCATGGGTTCTACCCCCGAAAGCCTGCTCCTCATCAATAAAGATCCAGTTGTTCCTTTTTGGTTGGGGGATGGCGCTCGATTCACGAGCAGAAGAGGACTTTGTGCCCCAAGTTTTTTCAACTTTCTCCTGGGGAATTTTCTCAGATTCTTGGACATTAATTTGGGGTTTTTCTTCGATGGCAGAGCTGGAGGAGGAGCTTATGAGCGCAGGCTCCACCTTTGGCGCATTGTCTAGCTTTGAGAGCAGCTTTTCCTTCATAGTTTTTATGGGCTCCTTGGCTTCAGGTTTGCTTTTCTCCAGCTCCTTCTCCTCCACTTTAAGAGCTTTTAGCACTGGTTTCTTTATTGGACCAGTCCGACGACTCCTTCCAAGGTTCTCAGAGTGCGGCTGGGAAGAGTTGGCAGTGGGCTCGCTTCTCCAGTCTGCTCCAACAGTCGAGTCTTGACTGCCTCGCTCTTCCTTCTTCCATACTTCAGAAACCATATTATGGTCTTCCTTGGGAGGCTCCTCTTCCACACTACTGGAGGTATCAGAAGACTTCTGATGGTGCCCGTACCCCCAGCCATTAAACTGAGGCTTCTTATCATTCATAAACTCTGATGGTCTACATGGTGCGCTGCTTTGCTGCCCCCTACTGACACCAGACTCTACTGCAGCCTCCAGATGCTGGTATGAACTGTCCTGTCCTCTTCTTTGGGGTGAGATGCAGTTACTGAAGTTTCCTGCAGACTTCTCATAACTTCCAGTAAAATATTCCTCACCTCTCTCCTCTATAGACTCTTGATGGACATGTACAGCATCGGGCCTATCCCTGGAGGAGCAGTAGGAGCCATCATTCCTTAAGAAAAGAAAAAAGGAACAATTTAAAACTACTCAGGATTTATTTCTTACATTCCAAGTAACCATTTTTTTTTTAAAGGACCATACAGTTTAGTGTATATATAAAAGCTTAAAGGGGTAGGATCAGTAAAACATACCTGGTTTCTCATGTCCTCAGAGATCCCGAGGTACAATATACCACTAGAAAGCTAAGGAACGTTCCTCCCAGCCCAGCAATGACACTAGGCTGTAAGGCCCGATCTTCCGAAACTAATGGGGCCAATATCTCTGGCACCCGGCCGCATACCGGCAAAGCTGACAGTGTGCTGAATTCAGCAAACTTATCAGCTTTCTAGTAGTATATAATACCACCATTGTCAGAGGACATGAATTGTCTTTAAACATTATCACATCTTATACAGGTTGAGTGTGGTACTATAGCTTAGCCCCTTTCAATTCAATAAAATTGTAATACCAGACACTACCTGTGGACAGGTGAGGCGCTGTTGAAAAAATGTCTATTATAGTATGCATTTGATTAAAAGGGGTTTCCCATGACTATTATAACAAGGATGTATCCTTAGCCTAGGGTGCTGAGTGTTGAAACACCCTCACCAATCCGGGAATAATGATCTAGCCTATATCAGCTTGCTTGGAGAGCAAGCACACATCAGAGAGAAGAAGCCCTTTTTCATCTCATGCCAATGACATCACCTTCATTAGTAACACGGCCAGCTTGCAGCTCAATCCTACTGAAAAAAGGGTACTGAGCTGCAATACCAAGTGCAGCCTGTATACAATGCACAGCGCTGTGCTTGGTAAGCAATGAAGAGGCTGTAATGTAAGAGCGCTGCAATCTCTTCAAACAGCTGGTAGGCGGGGTCCTGATACAGATCATACAATAAAGACATAACCTATAGACTAATATTCTCATAATCCTTTAAAGCTCTGCAACTAAAGAATACTCTTTGCTAGCAGAGATCTTAAAAAACATAAGGGCCAGAAAAGCAGGCAGTGAATGAAAACCTGTCCTACTTATATCTGAATAATACATGACCATGTCAGCTACAATCTGTTACAATGCATCAGTGACAGTGAGGAGTAAGTGTGGAGCTCAGAGGACTGTCGAGCCTGGAATCAATAAGTCCGTATGTAGGGGGGACTCAGTTCTTGGGAATACAAGAGTGGCTATTCAGTGCAGGCAAGATGGCAAAGAACGTCAGTGGAGTCCATCAAGCAAATACACTTTCTATCCCATTACCTGCTGTATGCTCCATCTGTTGCACTCTCCATGGGTTTCGGCTGGGGAAGGGAGTAGGCTTTGCTCTGTAGGTGCACATAACTGTCCTGGCTCCATGCCGACACAGGTTCAGCAGACGGAGGCCTGCGATCTGAAGGCTGGCAATCGTCGGGCTGGCAGCCTCCACCCACGGATTCTTGCTGGATCATGTGTTTCATCACACCTAGCAAGAAAACATGTTTATTTTTTAAGCAGGGAAGGAAAAAGCAACACTGGCAGCTGAAGGAGCTCCGTGCCAGACTCCGAACGTCTACCTATGCTCCTCTATCAAACCAATGTGTGCTCTACTGCCTGCATGGTACAGATATCACAGACAGACACAGCCATGCGGAGTACAAACCTGGAGGATGTATGGAGGAAGGATAGAAATCTACAGTAGCACGACCCTGTGTCATCCGGGGATCCATATAGGAAGGCATCATCATCCAGCGAGGATCAAACCCCAACATCTGCGGGTGGTGGGAATAGAAAGGGCGTGGGTGGCTGGAGTGGGTAGATGCCACATATGCTTGCTGCTGCTGCCACTGCTGCATCTTATATAACTGCTCCTAAGGATATTGGTGAGAGCAAAGCATTACATCAGCAGGAACATACACAGTAGACTTTAGTCACAAATCACATATATAAATCTGCATGCACCATAGCAGAAATCTCCCATCATTCTATGCTAGCTCATTGTCGGTACAAAGCCTGCTTTGTAAATTTCTAAGTGTGCTCTTCACACCAGACACAATACAGTCACCTGGTGTTACCCCCCGGTATTATAGGAGCTTAGAGATTGTGGGTGTGTACGACAAGTGTGATGACCATTACCAATACATAGTGGAACTTCAGTTATCAATAATCAGATCAGGACAAATCGCGGCCACCATAGGTGCCAAAGTAAACACGGTTGTGCTCGCTGGAAGCATCAGGCTCTGTACACACTGTAGTGATCATTCCTGGTTACCGCAGTCACTCAGATTTATGCACTTATATATTTGTGCCACAGTAGAACCTGATCCATTACCTGCTGCTGCCTCTGAAACCTTGGTGGGATCAGCTTCTGGTGCTTGCCAAAATCCTGCACTGGAGACACCGACTCTCTGCAGTCTTCTTCACTGCTGCTCTCAGCTCTAGGAGCTGCTGGAGGCTCCTCATCTAAATATTCGGGGGAAGATTCCTGGGAGTAATCTAGAGGAAAATCCCCAAAAAAACCTCCAGTTAACAATAAGGTGGTGCAGGTCAAAGGTCTGCAGGGTTACAGCTATCTACCCCCAGGGTAAGGAATGGCCAAATAACATCTCAAGCCCTTGTCCATATGGTCGTACCTCTCCGGTAATTCTGAGCGTTCTCCTGAGTGCTGCTTTGGTCTGAGACTGGAGATCTGGGGTCCTCATTCTCTTTATTTTCCATACGCTTAGGGCTCTCACTTCCGGATTTAGAAGTGTGTTTGGTCTTCTGATCCAGCTGTTTAAGCTTTGCAGCGCAGGCAGCCAGCCGTTCTTCACGAGTCCGGCGCTCTTCCTCCTCCCGCCGCTTGCGAGCTCGTTCGACTGCTTCAGATATTTCAGAAGTGACAAACTTCTGCCTTGGAGGAGTCTTCTCTTCTTTTTCTTCAACAGAAGACTGACGTAAGACTGAGGCTGGAGCTGACTTCTGTAAGAAAGGAACGCAGAGCTGGAGGTTATTAAAAGCCAAAGAAGAATCACAGAGAAAATATTCAGAACAATCTATATCTTATGGTTGTATCTGATTTATCATATCTCCTATGTACAAGAATATAACTACTATAATACTACCTCCTATGTACAAGAATATAACTACTATAATACTACCTCCTATGTACAAGAATATAACTACTATAATACTGCTCCTATGTACAAGAATATAACTACTATAATACTGCTCCCTATGTACAAGAATATAACTACTATAATACTGCTCCTATGTACAAGAATATAACTACTATAATACTGCTCCTATGTACAAGAATATAACTACTATAATACTGCTCCTATGTACAAGAATATAACTACTATAATACTGCTATGTACAAGAATATAACTACTATAATACTGCTCCTATGTACAAGAATATAACTACTATAATACTGCTCCTATGTACAAGAATATAACTACTATAATACTGCTCCTATGTACAAGAATATAACTACTATAATACTGCTCCTATGTACAAGAATATAACTACTATAATACTACTCCTATGTACAAGAATATAACTACTATAATACTACCTCCTATGTACAAGAATATAACTACTATAATACTGCTCCTATGTACAAGAATATAACTACTATAATACTACTCCTATGTACAAGAATATAACTACTATAATACTGCTCCTATGTACAAGAATATAACTACTATAATACTGCTCCCTATGTACAAGAATATAACTACTATAATACTACCTCCTATGTACAAGAATATAACTACTATAATACTACCTCCTATGTACAAGAATATAACTACTATAATACTACTCCTATGTACAAGAATATAACTACTATAATACTACCTCCTATGTACAAGAATATAACTACTATAATACTGCTCCTATGTACAAGAATATATCTACTATAATACTACCTCCTATGTATAAGAATATAACTACTATAATACTGCTCCTATGTACAAGAATATAACTGCTATAATACTGCCCCCTATGTACAAGAATATAACTGCTATAATACTGCTCCCTATGTACAAGAATATAACTACTATAATACTACCTCCTATGTACAAGACTATAACTACTATAATACTGCTCCTATGTACAAGAATATAACTACTATAATACTGCTCCTATGTACAAGAATATAACTACTATAATACTGCTCCTATGTACAAGAATATAACTACTTTGGTTTTATAATACTGCCCCCTTGTCGATTACTCTATAATACTGCCTCCTATGTGCAAGAATATAACTACTATAATACTACCTCCTATGTGCAAGAATATAACTACTATAATACTACTCCTATGTACAAGAATATAACTACTATAATACTACCTCTATGTACAAGAATATAACTACTATAATACTGCTCCTATGTACAAGAATATAACTACTATAATACTGCTCCTATGTACATGAATATAACTACTATAATACTACTCCTATGTACAAGAATATAACTACTATAATACTACCTCTATGTACAAGAATATAACTACTATAATACTGCTCCTATGTACAAGAATATAACTACTATAATACTACCTCCTATGTACAAGAATATAACTACTATAATACTGCTCCTATGTACAAGAATATAACTACTATAATACTGCTCCTATGTACAGGAATATAACTACTATAATACTACCTCCTATGTACAAGAATATAACTACTATAATACTACTCCTATGTACAAGAATATAACTACTATAATACTGCTCCTATGTACAAGAATATAACTACTATAATACTGCTCCTATGTACAGGAATATAACTACTATAATACTACCTCCTATGTACAAGAATATAACTACTATAATACTGCTCCTATGTACAAGAATATAACTACTATAATGCTACCTCCTATGTACAAGAATATAACTACTATAATACTGCCCCTATGTACAAGAATATAACTACTATAATGCTACCTCCTATGTACAAGAATATAACTACTATAATACTACTCCTATGTACAAGAATATAACTACTATAATACTACCTCCTATGTACAAGAATATAACTACTATAATACTACTCCTATGTACAAGAATATAACTACTATAATACTGCTCCTATGTACAAGAATATAACTACTATAATACTGCTCCTATGTACAAGAATATAACTACTATAATACTGCTCCTATGTACAAGAATATAACTACTATAATACTGCTCCTATGTACAAGAATATAACTACTATAATACTACCTCCTATGTACAAGAATATAACTACTATAATACCGCTCCTATGTACATGAATATAACTACTATAATACCGCTCCTATATACAAGAATATAACTACTATAATACTGCTCCTATGTACAAGAATATAACTACTATAATACTACTCCTATGTACAAGAATATAACTACTATAATACTGCTCCTATGTACAAGAATATAACTACTATAATACTGCTCCTATGTACAAGAATATAACTACTATAATACTACTCCTATGTACAAGAATATAACTACTATAATACTACTCCTATGTACAAGAATATAACTACTATAATACTGCTCCTATGTACAAGAATATAACTACTATAATACTGCTCCTATGTACAAGAATATAACTACTATAATACTGCTCCTATGTACAAGAATATAACTACTATAATACTGCCCCTATGTACAAGAATATAACTACTATAATACTACCTCCTATGTACAAGAATATAACTACTATAATACTGCTCCTATGTACAAGAATATAACTACTATAATACTGCCCCTATGTACAAGAATATAACTACTATAATGCTGCCTCCTATGTACAAGAATATAACTACTATAATACTGCTCCTATGTACAAGAATATAACTACTATAATACTGCCTCCTATGTACAAGAATATAACTACTATAATACTGCTCCTATGTACAAGAATATAACTACTATAATACTGCTCCTATGTACAAGAATATAACTACTATAATACTACCTCCTATGTACAAGAATATAACTACTATAATACTGCTCCTATGTACAAGAATATAACTACTATAATACTGCTCCTATGTACAAGAATATAACTACTATAATACTGCCTCCTATGTACAAGAATATAACTACTATAATACTGCTCCTATGTACAAGAATATAACTACTATAATACTGCCCCTATGTACAAGAATATAACTACTATAATGCTACCTCCTATGTACAAGAATATAACTACTATAATACTGCTCCTATGTACAAGAATATAACTACTATAATACTGCTCCTATGTACAAGAATATAACTACTATAATACTGCTCCTATGTACAAGAATATAACTACTATAATACTGCTCCTATGTACAAGAATATAACTACTATAATACTGCTCCTATGTACAAGAATATAACTACTATAATACTACCTCCTATGTACAAGAATATAACTACTATAATACCGCTCCTATGTACAAGAATATAACTACTATAATACTGCTCCTATGTACAAGAATATAACTACTATAATACTGCTCCTATGTACAAGAATATAACTACTATAATACTGCTCCTATGTACAAGAATATAACTACTATAATACTGCTCCTATGTACAAGAATATAACTACTATAATACTACCCCCTATGTACAAGAATATAACTACTATAATACTGCTCCTATGTACAAGAATATAACTACTATAATACTACCTCCTATGTACAAGAATATAACTACTATAATACTACTCCTATGTACAAGAATATAACTACTATAATACTACCTCCTATGTACAAGAATATAACTACTATAATACTGCCCCCTATGTACAAGAATATAACTACTATAATACTGCTCCTATGTACAAGAATATAACTACTATAATACTCCTATGTACAAGAATATAACTACTATAATACTACTCCTATGTACAAGAATATAACTACTATAATACTGCCCCCTATGTACAAGAATATAACTACTATAATACTACTCCTATGTACAAGAATATAACTACTATAATACTGCTCCTATGTACAAGAATATAACTACTATAATACTACTCCTATGTACAAGAATATAACTACTATAATACTGCTCCTATGTACAAGAATATAACTACTATAATACTGCTCCTATGTACAAGAATATAACTACTATAATACTACCTCCTATGTACAAGAATATAACTACTATAATACTGCCCCTATGTACAAGAATATAACTACTATAATACTCTACCTCCTATGTACAAGAATATACTACCTTAATCTGCCCCTTGCCGAATATAACTACTATAATACTACTCCTATGTACAAGAATATAACTCTTTAATCTCCTCCTATGTACAAGAATATAACTACTATAATACTGCCCCCTATGTACAAGAATATAACTCTATAATACTCCTCCTATGTACAAGAATATAACTACTATAATACTGCCTCCTATGTACAAGAATTTTCTTTTTGTTCTATGAATATAACTACTATAATACTGCTCCTATGTACAAGAATATAACTACTATAATACTGCTCCTATGTACAAGAATATAACTACTTATAATACTCCTCCTATGTACAAGAATATAACTACTATAATACTGCTCCTATGTACAAGAATATAACTACTATAATACTACCCCCTATGTACAAGAATATAACTTATATAATACTGCCCCCTATATACAAGAATAGTTACTACAGTTCACTCTACCGGGTGTTCAGCTACGGCAGCCCAGCTGTTGGCTTTCCGTGGAGCCGTCTGTACAGGTTCCTGCCCCCTTCTGGTGGGACGTGGATGTGCGGCTGGATCGCTCCATACCTTCCCATCCTCTACTGGGTGTTTGGTTTCAGCGCTGTCAGTGGAGTTAAAGGAAACCTGCCGCTGCCTCCTGCATTCCCAGCCATTCCTGTAACGCCAATACAACCATCACATGAATAGTGCAGGACATGTATGAGCGGGTTGAGGAATTGGGGGGGGGGGGCCTTAGAGGGTGTTTGGGGTCAGTGTCCAGTCCCAATTATAAATTCAAGGACCAACCAAACAGGATATAAGGAGCTCAATATGCACAAGATCTCCCTCCCAGGCAGACACCAGGATAATACTGAACTGCGTCCTACCATTTACTTCTGCTGTCTTTCGGGGATTCCTCCTCCTCCTCATCTTCACTGAATTTCAGTTTCTCTGAATAATCCACTTCATCGTGAAGACCTGAAATCAGGAAGATCACAGATGAGCAAAGAAAAATCAAGTGCATATCCAGGAGCCGCAGTGCACCGTAACCTCTGACACGCACCTGCCCAGCCGTCTTCAGCATCATTGTCTAGGTCATCCAGTTCCTTAAGATCTTCTGCATTTATAATGGTGGCTCGTGGGGCCCTCTCCGGTTGAGGGCGCTGTGAACGTACAGGCCGTAAACCGCCACCGCTCGGCCTGATCTCTTTTCTGTTTAAGTAAAGACACAATCAGGATGAAATGAAGACAACAAGAATACACAAAACCAGAGAGTGCCCGCCCGCCCCGGCACCAGAGGAGTCACTCACCCATCCTGATTGTTCATCTGATATTGTCTAAAGGGTACGCGAGGTTCAAGGCGAGATTGGGAAGAGAGGATGGGGAAGGAAGCTCGATCCAATGTCCCAGTGGGTTCTGGAGGGTGCTGAGAGCACATCTGAAAGACAAGTATAGAAAGGATCATCCTCAGTACACAAGACAGAAGTTACCATAATGCAAGCTCTGAAGAGTCTGAACAAGCTGGGGATGCTAGAAGATTTCAGCTCTGAGGCCTGCAGAATAGTGAGTGCAGCTCTGGAGTATAACACAGGATATAACTCAGGATCAGTACAGGATAAGTAATGTAATGTATGTACACAGTGACTGTACCAGCAGAATAGTGAGCGCAGCTCTGGAGTATAATACAGGATATAACTCAGGATCAGTACAGGATAAGTAATGTATGTACACAGTGACTGCACCAGCAGAATAGTGAGTGCAGCTCTGGAGTATAATACAGGATATAACTCAGAATCAGTACAGGATAAGTAATGTAATGTATGTACACAGTGACTGTACCAGCAGAATAGTGAGTGCAGCTCTGGAGTATAATACAGAATCAGTACAACAAATAAGCACACTAATACTTACAAAAGCTGGTAGCATATCATGGTACGTAGGTGGATGGTAGGTGTTTCCCATGAACTGTGAAGCCCCTTTTCTTGTGGGCTGAGCCGGGCGCAGTGAAAGTTCCTTAGGGTCACTACTAGCTTGTGCTGTGGAGGGGGCGCCATCTGCAGGAGCAGTGGATTTGCTGCCCGGCTCAGTAGGAGAGACGGTTGGAGAGATGCCACCGGTGATGCTTCTCCCACCGCCCTCCCTCCAACTGGTGACATCTGCAATGGGAGCATAAGAGAAAACAAGAGTTAAAGATGAAACGTCCGACACGATCCAGGAAAACAAAAAAACTGCAGAACTGTGAGGTGAGAGTACTAAGAAGATAAAGTGGAAAAGTGCAAACTACTGGGAGCCCCACAAAAGGCGGTAAGAAAGAAAAAAAAAAAATTCTGTATTTTCTACTAGACTTTGAGCTTTGGTCGGCGACCAATGTAAAGATCTCTGCTTGCTGAAAGTGAATAAACATAACTGCATCAAAAGATTATTCATCTGACAGCTGAGGGTTTGTAACATTCGTATCCAGTCTAGGTAAATCTGTATTGTAGCGCGAGTCTGTTACAATGTACCAGTGCAGTTAAAACATGTGCCAGACAAAAAAGTAACAAACCTTCAGCAGTGAGAAGTCTCAGAGGAAGGGAAGTGTTAAACGTACAGACGCCTGAACAGATCACACAAGACCCTTCAGATTAACTATCGAAATTACTTAAAACCCCTTTAAAATAGCAAAATAATGTCATTGCTTGAGGTTGAAGGTGACATACAATATAGGTAACGCATAGTATCTGTAGGTTACAGGGTTTACCCACCAGGTACTACAGTAAGGAGGTTAAAGCTGTCCATCTGGTGGGGGTCCCCCAATTTAATAACTTGGGGTTTCTGTTAGGCAAATGGTTATCCAGATGGGACACACTATAGCTGTCACCCCACTAAAGGTGGAAACCCCCACTGCCATAAATAGATGGGAAGATCCCTTTAAACTACCAAAGCAAAGTGAAAAAAAAAAACTACAAAAGTGCAAACGTCTACATTATCATAGAGAGAACCGAGTGACAAGAGGGCGTGATCAGACTACACAGGGTTTGTATGTAGTCTGTAACCATGGAGACACACAGGTCAGTGTAGGAGGTATATATATATAAAACAGTAGGAGATTTCTAGTTAAGATTTGCTGGATTAATTCCTATGTTACATGCACTAGAGTGATATAAAAATATAAGGTGTGAAAGTGAATATATCCTTCAATTACCAGGGAGTAAAGCCCCGGGATACTGGTTATAGATATCCAAGCTTATCAGATATGGCACCAGTCCCTGACAGGTATTGACCCGCCATCAAAATTAGCATATCCTCGGTTAATGCAGAAAGTTGCATTGTAGCCAATGATATACTTAGAACAAGTCATGGAACATTGGAGCTGCAGAAAGTGTGAGGGTGACAAGCCCCGGGGCCCTTCAATCTACTGACTGATGGTGGTCACAGGGATCAGACCCCCACAATTTTTCAGTGTGTTTATGACACTACCAGTACACGGGAACGTTCCTCCACAACACCTACATATTGGTAGAATTCCCCTGTAACAAATATGTGCTATAATATATATAAACCTAAACAAACACAATAAGATGGAAGACTTGTCACCTATGTCATATACAGCCAATACTCCTACTATATACACACAAGCAGGTTTGGGTTCAAGCGGGGGAAGGGAGGACGGACAATAAAACGTTCAGAGCGGTTACCGGGAAGCAGGGCGAGGGGCTTACTCTGGGGGCGGAGGCTTGGTCCGGGCCCATACGACGGATCTAAGCCGCTCTTTTCTTTGCCAGCCTTGTCTTGCTCGCCAGCTGCTTTCAGCGTTGGAAATTCCTCGGGAGAGAAGGACAACAGTCGGTTTGAGCCCCTTGAACCTGTGGAGGAGACAGGGCAGGGATCAGGACGATGCAGACAGAGGCAGTAATATATAGCACAAGCGGCAGTACTCACCACCTTCGTGTCCTGCTGGCTTTCCGTTCAGCTGAGCCCATGACTTTGGCCCACCTGGCACTAAATTTATATTCTGCAAACAAAAAAAAAAAAAAAAAAAAAGAAGAGAAGGAGAATCATCAGGTCTCAAGCGGCTTACACAGGTCCATACTGAACTCCCCTATAGAGGAGGACCCTGCACACGTACCAGAACCCTCTATAGACAAGGCAGCGTTATATGCTGGCCATTCAATTGCATGGACGTGCAGGGTCATACAGGGCACAGAGGGGGCTGCAGAGGTCCTAACAGGTAACACGGACATCAGAAATGTAAGCATAAGCAGAATGTATCTGACATGCAGAATATCGGATATTCCCATTGATGCAGTATTAGAGGAATTACTGAAATCAATGAGTTTCCGGACCAGCGCCGCCTTCCTTATGGGCCGTCTTTTGTCTGCACCATAATTTAATGCATTTGCACTTGTCAAGGCTCCATGAGAGGCGACAGACAGGGAAGAGCTCTTGCTGCAGGCCTTTCCTCCTGCCTCCTGGGATTGACCTGACATCTCAAGGCTTAGTCTTCAGCTTAAGGATAATAATGGAAACCTCTGCTGCTAACACCAAGGAGGAGACTGCTCGTGGCCCCGGAGGGAGCGGCCCCTGGGGCTGGGAGGTGGTTACTGTTTTCTTCTGAGAGCACCAAATGCAAAACACAAGATAAGAATAAAAGATCCCACCAAGGAAAAGGGCTAAATTGGTGGAGGGGGAGGATGGGGGCGATTGCCAGGGAGCTGCAGAACATACGTGTCATCAGTCACCAAAGCAAACACCAAGTACTAAATCATTAACACTGTGTCCTGATAATGCAACACTATCCACCAGAATTAGGATCTGAACTGCCTGACAATGGGGGGGGGGGGGAAAGTCGGAGGCGGAGCTGTGACAACCTTTACTGTATTCATAAAGATCATGAGTGACATTGTGCTCATATCTGAGCTCCATCATTATACTGGAAAGTTTACAAGACTGCGCCCTCAGAGCAGTGGTTCTGGAAATGGCTGCCAGTTAACAGACAGAGCACGTCCCTGCCGAGCACTCACCTCCGGACTGTTCACTGTGGTCGGTTTCTGTAAATTGGAGACAGATTTCGGCAAACCCTGCTGCGGCAGCGACTCCTGCTGCTGAGGAGCTGTCACACTGGAACTTCGGGAGGCACAAGAAGAAAGAGGGTGAGACGAAGAGTCAAGACAGCAATGACAGATACACAGGAACATGTGCTACACTATATACCATCACTGACATCGCTCCGCCACCAGGGGCGCTCCGCACTCACCTCTTTTGGTCTGGATGCTCTTGTTTGTTTGCCCATCCTGTTCCGTCTTTGGGCACTATAATAATATTGGGGTCGTTTCCTTTGTTCTCAGATTTCAAGCTTGGCAAGTTTGCAGGAGGTGGCATACGCCGAGCAGCGGCAACTTTCCCAAGACTCTGTAAGCCATGTCTAGGTATAACTGGAAGGGGATAAAGGGTTAAACAGAAAATCATGAAAAAAAACAAAACACGCTTTTGTTTACATCCGGAAAATGATCAGACCCAATCCTGCTAACACAGCTGCAGTTTGTTACAATGTATCAGTGCTGCTGAGATAGATTATCCGGGGTCTATTTGCAGCCACAGTGTAAATAAAGGGATTTTCCTGGATTGAAAAACCTGGCCGCTTTCCTCCAGCACCACACGGGTGCACAGGTTTGTCTGGTATTGCAGCTCAGTCCCATGTGCCTGTGCACGGCGGTGGCACTGTATCTGGAAGGACATGTTTGGCAGCTTTAGAGGAAGTTTTTCAAACCTCAAAGGGTCGCTTCAGGTCACCTGATCCCAACCACAGTATACAGAGCCCCCCCCCCCCCCAAGTACTATACTTGAGCCTCACCTGTGGTTCTGACGGCTTCTATTGACTTCCCTTTATACTTGTCAAACAGGTTGAGAGACGAGTACTTGCTTTTCCCATCCTTTCCCTTGGATATCTGCCCCAAACGATCGGACATTGCGATGAAATGTCATCTAGTAGGGAAATTTTTCTCGGCGCCTCTCCCGATCTGCCTGTGAAGCAAGAAAAACATAATCCATAAACATAAGCGGCAGCCAGACAGAAACCAGGAACTACAAGTGACATCCAGCAGAGAGGACGGTGAATTCAGTCAGCAAGTACGTGGGCAGGCATAAGAGCTCGAGGGCCTGCACCAGCAGAATAGTGAGCGCAGCTCTGGAGTATAATACAGGATAAGTAATGTAATGTATGTACACAGTGACTGCACCAGCAGAATAGTGAGCGCAGCTCTGGAGTGTAATACAGGATTCTCGGTGCGGAAAGTAATGTAATGTATGTACACAGTGACTGCACCAGCAGAATAGTGAGCGCAGCTCTGGAGTATAATACAGGATGTAACTCAGGATCAGTACAGGATAAGTAATGTAATGTATGTACACAGTGACTGCACCAGCAGAATAGTGAGTGCAGCTCTGGAGTATAATACAGGATAAGTAATGTAATGTATGTACACAGTGACTGCACCAGCAGAATAGTGAGCGCAGCTCTGGAGTATAATACAGGATGTAACTCAGGATCAGTACAGGATAAGTAATGTAATGTATATACACAGTGACTGTACCAGCAGAATAGTGAGTGCAGCTCTGGAGTATAATACAGGATAAGTAATGTAATGTATGTACACAGTGACTGTACCAGCAGAATAGTGAGCGCAGCTCTGGAGTATAATACAGGATGTAACTCAGGATCAGTACAGGATAAGTAATGTAATGTATGTACATAGTGACTGTACCAGCAGAATAGTGAGTGCAGCTCTGGAGTATAATACAGGATAAGTAATGTAATGTATGTACACAGTGACTGTACCAGCAGAATAGTGAGTGCAGCTCTGGAGTATAATACAGGATAAGTAATGTAATGTATGTACACAGTGACTGTACCAGCAGAATAGCGAGCGCAGCTCAGGAGTATGATACAGGATAACATACTAGTTACAGGGAATACATTTACAGTAACACGGTGCGCTGTTCTTGTGTCTCCCTCACGTTTCTAGAGTACATTATATAACAAGCATCCCTGGAATGACACTTGTTCTCCTTCCTTACAGCAGCTGTGTCTCTTAAGAATTTCAGACATGTCTTCCATTCTCCGACAGCTTTCTGTATGATGGTGTTGCGATGATCTCTTATCCGGTGTCTTACAACCACCTTTATATTCCTTCCTACACCCATAAACACTGTGGTCACCCCAAGTCTATCCTATGCAGTGACTCTGCCGCCGCTCAGTGTAGCGGTGATGCTGTCAGTGGCAGCTGACAGCAGGAGGATGCTACGACCTGTATTACCCTCTGGGCCATTCTCAGCGTTCATTACCTCCCACCTTTCTCCTCCACCAGAGCTGGACCAGGGTATTTACTGGGTGCGGGGGGGAGAGTCAGTACATGACTAGCTAGTACAGGATGACACCACTTGTTATTTACACTGTGACGACTCATCCTGCAGTGCTGTTCGCATCACTCACATCACTGCCTGTCCTTATGGTCCCAAATGAATATGACGGCACCTATTTTTTGGGGTAGCACCACTCATAGCAAAGCCTGACCTGGCCTGCATCAGGTCAGACTTCAATGCGCCTCCAGGAGATCAGCGGTGCCAGTCAGGCTTATCACCCTCTTTATGTTAGTGCACGCTCAGCTGATACCAGCCGTCTGTGCAGTCTGAACACTGACAAGAGAGACGTGAAACACAGCAAACATAACCCGGCCAGAAATCTGAAGATCAGCAATGTCCTATTATTAAAATGCAGCGGATACGCCCCAGTGACCAGGCTGATGAGAGGAGACAGGCCGCAGCCTCATCAAGCAAATGAGCGCCGCTCCCGCAGGAACAATATGGTAGCTAAGTAACCAGCTGCAATCCCGTTACGGCTGCCGAGAGTAAAGACGGATCAATACGGGGGATCTGGATAGAACAGCCCCTCCCCCGCTCAGTATCAGCGTATACGTGATGTACAGTATGGCAGGTGAGCAGGGAACCCGGCAGGGCATGTTAGGAGTTGTAGTTTCTCAAAAGCCTTGGTCTGACAAACACAGCCCCTAAGAAAGGGAAGGGAAATTCCTTAAGGGACTGCGCCCATTCACCCAGCAGGTGGCAGCACTAAGAAAAAACAGAAAGCTGTCAGCATATTAAATGCAGCTCTGGATGCAACTGGAGCACTAGCAACGAATCTACATATTACGTACGTGATATCCAGATATTTACTGTAATATGACCACACATACATGGCCTCCAACCGAACACGCTCCGGCAGTCACAAAACTACAACACCTAGCATGCACTTCTAGCTGGAAGATAGGAGTTGTAATTCTGATTGGGCTGTAGAATAAACCAAAATAGTTGCCAGCCCCCCGATGTGATCCCCGCACCCCACAAGGATTCATTTCACCAGGCTGCTGGGTGTAGGCGGTCAGAGAATCCCTGCGGCGACAGCTGACAAGCCCGCCGTCCTGCGTAATCCACCGCACTTCCTGAGAGAAGCCGCGACGCGTTCTCAATGACACCATAAACATGTTTTCCGTAGGTTTCTTATTCAGAGTACAAACTGTATCCAAGCAACAGCCCCATCCACCCCGGCCCCGATACACGCGCTGAGATCATCCAGGTACACGAGACTGAAGAGACTTAAAGGGGCAGCAAACGCAATCCTGACATCCTGCCACAGTGGCCGACAGCAGGTTTATGTCCCAGTGAAGGGGCCGCAGTGTGTACAGGACCCAACCATTCATCTTCTGGTAATCCAGGAACTGCAAGACAATGTCCGGCCCCATCAGGACAATTCCTGCACCTAATAGACTAATGGGGGAGCCCCGATGACTTGTGTATATTCTAAGTCCTCTATAGGTGCACACTGGGCTTCAGGGGGTGCTGAACAGGCTTTTGGACATCACAAGGTCGTAGTCTGCACAATCCCAAGGTTAACCCCATCCTGGTTTTTCAGGACTTTATTATTGCATTGCAAAGGTTGAAACCCACAGCAATAATGGACGGGCTAAAAAGCTCAGCGCAAGTCAGGATGAGATGTGGGTTATAGTCGCAGCAGGTGGCCCCTTCCCAAACAGGGTGTCCATCTCAGGAGGTCTCCTCTGGGACCTTCATGTATCTCCAGATCAGGGCTGTAGAAACCTCATCCACTACGCAGGTACTGTAGATAGCTTGCGGCATGTGGCCCCGGCCTACGAGGGTTTCTCCTATCTCCTAATATGCCATGAATGTCTTATAGATGTCGGAGCCTCCTCAGGAATCTGCAGGTATCTCCAGATCAGATTTGGTGACCAGCGGCCGCTGCGATGAGGTGATAAGGCCGGCTCTCTCTGTTCATTTCTATGGGAGCTGAGAACGTGTGCTTGCCATATAAGAGAATGGGGAGAGCCGAGAACCTACAACCCCCCCCTACTAACAGCGCCTGCGGGATGGAGTCTCCAACCTAATGGAGGCAGCGCCCATCTATAGGACAGCTATGGTACATCCAGAGATGGATGGAGGGGGAGAGGTTATAGATCTGGGGGGAGCCACAAGTGGCGCAGTCCATGACAACCCACCTGGTTCTTCACAATGGCTTTAATACCCCTCCCCCAATGTTATCTAAACCGTTTAACAAATCTCTCCTGCAGGTTCTTTTTGGGCCAAACCTTGGGATTTCAGGCTGGTTCCGACTCTGGGTCATGTGATCAGGACCAGTTCCCGAGCCGATCTGCCTTCCTCTCCACCTGTATGGGGGCTGGCACCGTAGAGCACCGTCACTGTAAAGCCGCCATAGTACACGTAATACCTGCGAACACCGGAGAGGCGGCGGATCAAACGGGCTCCTGTATCTGATCACATGACCCAGAGTCAGAACCGGCCCAGAAACCTGAGGATCACCCGAAATAGCAAGTCAGTTTATAAACCATCCTTGGAGAAGCCCTTTAATTCTTTACCAATTTCAAGACCTCTGCTTGCTTTTAGTGAATGGAACCATTATTAGTACACACAGCTGAGGATTTGTTACAATTGTATCCAGTCTAAACAATTTATATGACTACAATGTATCAGTCCGGGTAAGATGTAACAGTATCAGGATAGGCGAGATCTGTGTGCTAATGTAACGCGACCACAGAGGATTGTGTAAACTGATACACTGTAACAAACCCTGGATATCCTCCCACCTATGTATCATAATGCTCTATAAATATACACCCCCTCCCACAAAAATACTAGGCCTGATTTATCTTCAGCTTCTGTGCTGTTGCTAGGCAACTCCTCTGTGCAAAAAATTGCTCCCATCCACCACATCTCCCCTCCCCCACCCGGGTCACATGACTGAGCACAGCACACCGGGGGTAGAACTGCAGATTTTTCAGTGTAATTTGACGTGAACCTACATAAACAATGCATAAAACGCAGAATATAAAGCCGACAACCTCATCCCGGGGGAGGCGGAGCGGCCGACACGTCCGACAAGGTCACCCAGGCAATTACAAAACCTCCAGTCCCCAAAAGCCAAGTCTGCGCCTGTCCACGCCCCCTGCAGTGGGGAAGGTTAATTACATACAATAAAACAAAAACAAGGAGGAAAATAACCCCTGCAAGATGCCATCTGCACAGCACGCAGCGCCCGGCGCAGCCGCTAAGTGGAACCAGAGCCAGAGAAAATCTAATTAGCAGAAGGAAACCGGCGCCGGCGAATCCCCAGGGGGCGCGGCTGATCAGCGGGGGGAACCGCCTACTACACCGTCACTGTCTTTAGCGCCGCTACTTTCACGGTGACCGCGTCCTGCCCTACAACAGGTGTGTGGCTTCTGCAAGACGTCCAAGAACACGAAGCACGACAATTCCTTTAATCCGGTATTACCGTGCAGTAGAATGTGGGATCGCACGCGATCATATCCGGGCCGTACATTTTATATGGATAGCGCAGTGACCCCTTCTCTATGGCCTCATACACACGACTGGGAGCCTGGACGCAACACTCAGATATATAGGTGCGCGGAGAACATGGACGGCACAGGACGCCATCTGTGCGCTGTGCTCTTCCGTTTTTCACAGACCCATAAGCAGCACATGGCCGCCTGTGCGTAGCCTAGAGCCATATTCACACAACTGGGCTTTATTACAAACATACGAAACAGCTTTTCACAGCCGTGGGGCACAATATGGGATCCCTCACGGACTGGAGTCAATATCAAAACTGGCCAGAAATAAGTCATGACCTAATGAAGATGGGCTGGTTGTACGCCAGGCTTAATAAGGGGCCCGACCGGCGCAGGGAACGGCCCAGAATGAAAACTGACAGCGGCATCTAGTAAGTGGCGCAGATTTCACTATAACATAGGCCAGAAAACTGCTGGGAGTTCTAATGAATGTGTCGGGCCGAGGCGTCCCCCCGCCCCAGGCCGTCCACATCCGCAGAGCGGGGGTTGTGGTGCACATTGGGTACAAGGAGGAGCCCCACAATATCAGTCTCCCCCATTAGGTTCTAAAAACTGCCGTGTGAAGGTCATTTTTGACACTTATGTGAATACGGCCTTAGGCAGTGCAAGGTCTACGGTGAGCACTTTTGGCCGTACCCCACACAAGGCAATGGATCCATTTTTAAGAAGTGAAGACCAATGAAGCGGCTTTTAACGGACAGATCAGAACAGACATTAAAGATGGCGGCAAAACGGATGAAAAACCGCCACAAAAGTCATTTCACCTGTTCTCATACAGCCTGCCTTTGGCTCTGTTCACACAACCATACTATATTTAGACGCAGGTTTTGCATCTGTCCCGTCTCCACTTTGACGTTTTCACTGGCCAAGTCTCATCTGGATCAGACCATAGAATAGGAAGAATTTCCTTGCAAATTTTAATTTTTTTTTTTTTTTTAGACCTGACAGATCCGCTGTAATGGAGATAACTCAGATAATCTGTTTTACGGACGCACCGACCGCAGTCAATACCCATGATGGCGGTGCGACAGTCGCGTGAGTGAACACGCCACACTCCACTGAGTATTCACACACAGCGCAGCAGCATGGAGACGTCAGGTCAGAGGCGGTGTACAAACCAACAATGTCATCTGTCAGACTCCCACAGACAGGCCGTGGCTCTGTTACTAGTCCTGTCGGCGAGATGTGGACGGTCACAGATCCCTCTGACAACTCTGAGCGGGCAGAAGGTCTGGCGTGTCCGTCTCTAATATGTCAGCACCCCGTGTGGTGCCGGACTGCACAATCCTGCGCGTCTACAGCAACCAGCAGTCATGTGACCTTCATGGTGCGGAGGCTTCTGCAAGGGTTAATGGCTTGTAAACGTTGTCTGCAGCGCTCCGGATATAAACAATCAATGGCGCGGCTTACCCCGGGGGTCCCCTCCGGAGTACTGTAATCCAAGGATGGACAAAATCCCCAGAGCCGACGCATCTACTGACAGCAAGCCGCTCAGGAGCCTGGGAAAGCCGAGTGACAGCCTATGACACAGCCATCACATGGGCTGCCACCCAGCTTTCCAACATACAGAAGAAAGCGCTTCATAGGACCTGTAAACGGTCATGGCAGGGAATTGTATTCTGAGCCATCTCCTTAGATATGAAAGCCCCCATGACAGCTCTTCCTGGCACCACTGGATCTCTCTGCACACATGACACAAGGGGGTCGGCTCACTAGGGCAGCCATGTTCACATACCCAACAAATCTGGAAAAGCTGCAAATGTTCCCCTTGAAGGCACACGACGCCTCCGCAACCAGAACGCACCTGAGCAGAGCAGCGGGCCCCGCGTTCTCCGAGGAATTTTGTTTATTTCTTGAAAAATTACAGTCTAATCACTTAGGGGGCAATTAAAAAGGTGTCAGCGCCGCAGCCAATCCTCCAGATCCGCAGAATCCGTCTCCATCGTCCTCCCTGAGCCGACCGCTGAGAAATCACTGGAGCTCCCATCTGTACGAGGCGACAAAAATAATGGCGGCCCCACGGATATCATCACCGCGCACAACGAACCAAACAGAGCCGCACACATAGGGGAGGGGCACAGAGATAATATCCATAACCACATTATAATACTATATATTATATACTATAATAACCACATTATAGGGCCCCAACTCTACACAGACATGAGGTGCAGCTGGTGATCAGAGGAGACCTGCAAAATGTGACCCCCAATATATACTGCAGAGCCCAAACACCAACCTGTGGTGTGCACCAGGGGGCGCCATAACCAGAAGCTTCACAGAACCGGCAGCTAAAAGAGGTCACTGAGAAGTGGGGCCCCAAAACAAATGCTACAGGGGTGTAACCTGTAATCATGGGACCCCATAATGTTCTGTAGTATAATACAGGATGTAACTCAGGATCAGTACAGGATAAGTAATGTAATGTATGTACACAGTGACTGTACCAGCAGAATAGTGAGCGCAGCTCTGGAGTATAATACAGGATGTAACTCAGGATTAGTACAGGATAAGTAATGTAATGTATGTACACAGTGACTGTACCAGCAGAATAGTGAGCGCAGCTCTGGAGTATAATACAGGATAAGTAATGTAATGTATGTACACAGTGACTGCACCAGCAGAATAGTGAGCGCAGCTCTGGAGTATAATACAGGATTGAAGTAATGTAATGTATGTACACAGTGACTGTACCAGCAGAATAGTGAGCGCAGCTCTGGAGTATAATACAGGATATAACTCAGGATCAGTACAGGATAAGTAATGTAATGTATGTACACAGTGACTGTACCAGCAGAATAGTGAGCGCAGCTCTGGAGTATAATACAGGATAAGTAATGTAATGTATGTACACAGTGACTGTACCAGCAGAATAGTGAGCGCAGCTCTGGAGTATAATACAGGATACCGGATCAGTACAGGATAGTAATGTAATGTATGTACACAGTGACTGTACCAGCAGAATAGTGAGTGCAGCTCTGGAGTATAATACAGGATGTAACTCAGGATCAGTACAGGATAAGTAATGTAATGTATGTACACAGTGACTGCACCAGCAGAATAGTGAGTGCAGCTCTGGAGTATAATACAGGATATAACTCAGGATCAGTAAAGGATAAGTAATGTAATGTATGTACACAGTGACTGCACCAGCAGAATAGTGAGTGCAGCTCTGGAGTATAATACAGGATGTAACTCAGGATCAGTACAGGATAAGTAATATAATGTATGTACACAGTGACTGTACCAGCAGAATAGTGAGCGCAGCTCTGGAGTATAATACAGGATGTAACCAGGACAGACAGAAGTAATGTAATGTATGTACACAGTGACTGCACCAGCAGAATAGTGAGCACAGCTCTGGAGTATAATACAGGATAAGTAATGTAATGTATGTACACAGTGACTGTACCAGCAGAATAGTGAGCGCAGCTCTGGAGTATAATACAGGATAAGTAATGTAATGTATGTACACAGTGACTGCACCAGCAGAATAGTGAGTGCAGCTCTGGAGTATAATACAGGATAAGTAATGTAATGTATGTACACAGTGACTGTACCAGCAGAATAGTGAGTGCAGCTCTGGAGTATAATACAGGATGTAACTCAGGATCAGTACAGGATAAGTAATGTAATGTATGTACAGTGACTGCACCAGCAGAATAGTGAGCACAGCTCTGGAGTATAATACAGGATAAGTAATGTAATGTATGTACACAGTGACAGCACCAGCAGAATAGTGAGCGCAGCTCTGGAGTATAATACAGGATGTAACTCAGGATCAGTACAGGATAAGTAATGTAATGTATGTACACAGTGACTGCACCAGCAGAATAGTGAGTGCAGCTCTGGAGTATAATACAGGATGTAACTCAGGATCAGTACAGGATAAGTAATGTAATGTATGTACACAGTGACTGTACCAGCAGAATAGTGAGTGCAGCTCTGGAGTATAATACAGGATGTAACTCAGGATCAGTACAGGATAAGTAATGTAATGTATGTACACAGTGACTGTACCAGCAGAATAGTGAGTGCAGCTCTGGAGTATAATACAGGATGTAACCCGGATCAGTACAGGATAAGTAATGTAATGTATGTACACAGTGACTGCACCAGCAGAATAGTGAGCGCAGCTCTGGAGTATAATACAGGATGTAACTCAGGATCAGTACAGGATAAGTAATGTAATGTATGTACAGTGACTGCACCAGCAGAATAGTGAGCACAGCTCTGGAGTATAATACAGGATAAGTAATGTAATGTATGTACACAGTGACAGCACCAGCAGAATAGTGAGCACAGCTCTGGAGTATAATACAGGATAAGTAATGTAATGTATGTACACAGTGACAGCACCAGCAGAATAGTGAGCGCAGCTCTGGAGTATAATACAGGATGTAACTCAGGATCAGTACAGGATAAGTAATGTAATGTATGTACACAGTGACTGCACCAGCAGAATAGTGAGTTCAGCTCTGGAGTATAATACAGGATGTAACTCAGGATCAGTACAGGATAAGTAATGTAATGTATGTACACAGTGACTGTACCAGCAGAATAGTGAGCGCAGCTCTGGAGTATAATACAGGATAAGTAATGTAATGTATGTACACAGTGACTGTACCAGCAGAATAGTGAGCGCAGCTCTGGAGTATAATACAGGATGTAACTCAGGATCAGTACAGGATAAGTAATGTAATGTATGTACACAGTGACTGTACCAGCAGAATAGTGAGCGCAGCTCTGGAGTATAATACAGGATAAGTAATGTAATGTATGTACACAGTGACTGCACCAGCAGAATAGTGAGAGCAGCTCTGGAGTATAATACAGGATAAGTAATGTAATGTATGTACACAGTGACTGTACCAGCAGAATAGTGAGCGCAGCTCTGGAGTATAATACAGGATAAGTAATGTAATGTATGTACACAGTGACTGTTCCAGCAGAATAGTGAGCGCAGCTCTGGAGTATAATACAGGATGTAACTCAGGATCAGTACAGGATAAGTAATGTAATGTATGTACACAGTGACTGTACCAGCAGAATAGTGAGCGCAGCTCTGGAGTATAATACAGGATAAGTAATGTAATGTATGTACACAGTGACTGCACCAGCAGAATAGTGAGAGCAGCTCTGGAGTATAATACAGGATAAGTAATGTAATGTATGTACACAGTGACTGTACCAGCAGAATAGTGAGCGCAGCTCTGGAGTATAATACAGGATAAGTAATGCAATGTATGTACACAGTGACTGTTCCAGCAGAATAGTGAGCGCAGCTCTGGAGTATAATACAGAATACTACCTACTTATGTGATACAGGGATGTACAAGCAGTGGTCGTCCAGGATCACAACACCCAACTTGCTGCCATCAGGGTATACTGGGAGCTGTAGTACCACAGTATGAAGATTGAGTATACCCAGATGGGGGGTAACGATGACCCCTGTTGTCATGATTTGTGGCAGCCCCAGTGATCAGACTACAACGTCTACAACTTATCCACCATCGTGTAGGTAGGTGATAGGTGTAGATGTGACACTGCTCCTTCCTACAATATCAGGAGACTCACCAATAAATCACAAGGGGCTGCCCATGACTGGTATCTGACACAGACAGGCACATTTCAGCAGACCGTCCACTCACTGCCCACAGTAGCGCAGACTCTCTCACCTCCTTACAGATGATCCCGTAAAAGCAGAAGCCGAGGACTCTTGTACCTAGACAAGATATTGTGAGCAGAATACACACAGCTCTATCACATGTCTATGCGGAGCAGCGCTCAGGAACCTGCTAATAACACGGCGCCTCCCCCAGGACATCACTTGTAGGCGTATGCGAGCGGACTACAGTTATTGTGCAGACCTCACCAGCTGCTCTGCCAGGACTGAAGGGGGCGCTATAGTGTCTGGAGTGGGAAGTCTGTTTAGGGCTTTGGTTATAAGGGTCTGGTCCACTGCAGACCTGACCACAGCGTAACACCGCCACGATTCCCGAGCAGCTGGCCACAGCTTTCATCCATCGCATTATAAAGGTAAAACCTATGGCTGAACACGCAGCAATAACGGACATGCCGCATGATCAAAACCCGCAGCACATGACACGCGGCGCTGCAGTCTGCTATTGTAGTTCGCCACCAGCGATTCCACCACAGCTAACCTGCTGCAAACCTGACAGGTGTGTCCCCGGCCGTAGAGGTGTCTGGGACTTAAACACAGCCAACCTATCCTTAAAGGGGTTGTCCAGTATTGGGAGCAATCCTCGGTGCTCCGTTGTTCACCGCCCGGCCTCTCTGTGGCATGCCTTGAAGTACTGAGGCCTGGCAGAAAACAACAGAGTGCCAGGCGAGCGGGGGGGGAATTATTTTTTACCTTTTACACCCCCTCCAAATACTGGACAACCCATTGAGTATGAGAATGGTAGGGTCTGACACCTGGCACCCCCACAGATCAGCTGTTAAAAGTGACATTATCTCTTGAGTGGTGGCTGCTTCTGCTTCATAGGCCATGTCATGCTATGGGTCACATGTCCTGAATGCAGCTCAGTCCCATTCAGGTAAACGAGGCTGATCTGCAGTACCAAGTATAGCCACTATACAATATATGGCGCTGTACCTGGTGAGCAGTGTAAAGTCATGGCCAAAAGTTTTGAGAATGATACAAATATTAATTTTTACAAAGTCTACTGCTTCAGTTTTTCTAATGGCAATTTGCATATACTCCAGAATGTTATAAAGAGTGATCAGCTTAACAGCAATTACTTGCAAAGTCAATATTTGCCTAGAAAATGAACTTTATCCCCCAAAACACATTTCAACATCATTGCAGCCCTGCCTTAAAAGGACCACCTAACATCGTTTCAGTGATTGCTCCATTAACACAGGTGTGGGTGCTGATGAGGACAGGGCTGGAGATCAATCTGTCATGATTAAGTAAGAATGACACCACTGGACACTTTAAAAGGAGGCTGGTGCTTGCCATCATTGTTTCTCTTCTGTTAACCATGGTTATCTCTAAAGAAACACGTGCAGTCATCATTGCACTGCACAAAAATGGCCTAACTGGGAAGAGTATTGCAGCTAGAAAGATTGCACCTCAGTCAACAATCTATCGCATCATCAAGAACTTCAAGGAGAGAGGTTCCATTGGTGCCAAAAAGGCTCCAGGGCGCCCAAGAAAGACCAGCAAGCGGCAGGACCGTCTCTTAAAAGTGTTTCAGCTGCGGGATCGGGCTACCAGCAGTGCAGAGCTTGCTGAGGAATGGCAGCAGGCAGGTGTGAGTGCATCTGCACGCACTGTGAGGCGGAGACTCTTGGAGCAAGGCCTGGTCTCAAGGAGGGCAGCAAAGAAGCCACTTCTCTCCAGAAAAAACATCAGGGACAGACTGATATTCTGCAAAAGGTACAGGGAGTGGACTGCTGAGGACTGGGGGAAAGTCATTTTCTCTGATGAATCCCCTTTTCCATTGTTTGGAACATCTGGAAAACAGCTTATTCGGAGAAGAAGAGGTGAGCGCTACCACCAGTCTTGTCTCATGCCAACTGTAAAGCATCCTGAAACCATTCATGTGTGGGGTTGCTTCTCAGCCAAGGGAATCGGCTCTCTCACAGTCTTGCCTAAAAACACAGCCATGAATAAAGAATGGTACCAGAATGTCCTCCAAGAGCAACTTCTCCCAACCGTCCAAGAGCAGTTTGGCGCTCAACAATGCCTTTTCCAGCATGATGGAGCACCTTGCCATAAAGCAAAGGTGATAACTAAATGGCTCAGGGAACAAAACATAGAGATTTTGGGTCCATGGCCTGGAAACTCCCCAGATCTTAATCCCATTGAGAACTTGTGGTCAATCATCAAGAGACGGGTGGACAAACAAAAACCAACAAATTCAGACAAAATGAAAGCATTGATTCTGCAAGAATGGACTGCTATCAGTCAGGATTTGGTCCAGAAGTTGATTGAGAGCATGCCAGGGAGAATTGCAGAGGTCCTGAAGAAGAAGGGTCAACACTGCAAATATTGACTTGCTGCATTAACTCATTCTAACTGTCAATATAAGCTTCTGTTACTCATAATATGAATGCAATTCTATTTCTGTATGTGATAAAAACATCTGACAAACACACATAAAAACCAGAGGGCAGCAGATCATGTGAAAATAGAATATTTGTGTCATTCTCAAAACTTTTGGCCATGACTGTAGAGTCCGCAGGACTCATCTGAACACAGTGACTTCTACAAACCACTGATCTGTGGTGGTCCGGGGTGTTCAACCCCCTGGAAAACACCTTTAAGGCCACAAATTACAGCAAAGTCACAAAATCTAAAGATTTCATTAGGACCGACCAACTGTATAGGCCCTATAATATACTATAGGGGGCTCCAGACAGGTCACAGGAAAGGATTGGGGTGCTGGGCTATGCTCTGCACCCCCAGGGGGACCGGCGACAGCAGCAGCAGCTTTACTATTGTGTCCAGTCTAGACAATGCTCTATGAGCTCAACAGCCTGAGCTCCAGACTGATACACTGTAACAAACTAGGACAGCAGAGATGGATACTGCTGATGTATTCAGTCTACAGCGGAGCAGGGCAGCAGGGGGGCCACAGGGCAGCAGGGGGGCCACAGGGCAGCAGGGGGGCCACAGGGCAGCAGGGGGGCCACAGGGCAGCAGGGGGGCCACAGGGCAGCAGGGGGGCCACATGGCAGCAGGGGGGCCACAGGGCAGCAGGGGGGGCCACAGGGCAGCAGGGGGGCCACAGGGCAGCAGGGGGGCCACAGGGCAGCAGGGGGGCCACAAGGGAACAAGGGCCACAGGGCAGCAGGGGGGCCACAGGGCAGCAGGGGGGCCACAGGGCAGCAGGGGCCACAGGGCAGCAGGGGGGCCACAGGGCAGCAGGGGGGCAGGGACAAGGGCCACAGGGCAGCAGGGGGGCCACAGGGCAGCAGGGGGGCCACAGGGCAGCAGGGGGGCCACAGGGCAGCAGGGGGGCCACAGGGCAGCAGGGGGGCCACAGGGCAGCAGGGGGGGGGGGTCACAGGGCAGCAGGGGGGCCACAGGGCAGCAGGGGGGCCACAGGGCAGCAGGGGGGCCACAGGGCAGCAGGGGGGGGTCACAGGGCAGCAGGGGGGCCACAGGGCAGCAGGGGGGCCACAGGGCAGCAGGGGGGCCACAGGGCAGCAGGGGGGCCACAGGGCAGCAGGGGGGCCACAGGGCAGCAGGGGGGCCACAGGGCAGCAGGGGGCCACAGGGCAGCAGGGGGGGCCACAGGGCAGCAGGGGGGCCACAGGGCAGCAGGGGGGCCACAGGGCAGCGGGGGCCACAGGGCAGCAGGGGGGCCACAGGGCAGCAGGGGGGCCACAGGGCAGCAGGGGGGCCACAGGGCAGCGGGGGCCACAGGGCAGCAGGGGGGCCACAGGGCAGCGGGGGCCACAGGGGCCACAGCCATATGACCTGACAGGCCGAGTTCAGTCCAGGCAGGACAAGTTCACATCAGGGAGAAACATCTCCTGGCTCAGCCTCAGAAAGTTAGTGCCTTAAAGGAACACTCCAGGTGCAAATGATCCTGTGTCAAGCTCCGCCCCCTCATTGTGACTTAATTGCTCCTTTAAGACACGTTTACACCATGACAAATTCTCACTACAACTCCCAGGCGTTCATATCACATGACCTCTTGCCGTGGGACGGGATATTATTCCCAGTACACATGATGGACAGACTGGAGGAAACAAGAGTCTGACAACCAGCCAGCAAGCGCGGGGCGAGGAGTTGTCAACTGCAGGAGGACACCGAGACCCCCAGCGAGGAAGCACAAGTCACAGCCAAATCTGCAGCAACGGCACAAGTGTTAATACTTCTATATGGAATAGTTACAAAGTTACCAGCTGTAAGAACCCGTCACACTGTATCAGCGCAGCGCCAGACGTACATACAGCTGAGCCCCTCATCCCGGCAGGAGGAGCCCCCGACCAAAATATTCCAATATCAAACTAAAGCCAAAGCCCCTTCCTATAAGTCACGGGGGGGCCAAGAAGCCCCGAACAGTCAGATGAGACGACGAAACCTTCTAACACTGCAGGGATTTACTAGGCCTGAAAGCGGGAAGTGGCTTTACTGCAGGGCGAGATCTGCGACACTTCGGGGTCGCCCCGTCCGGCCTCACCTTACCCACTGACTTAAAGTGGTGACTGGGTCACAAAAACCTCAAAATTACTGGTGTGAATTATACCGGAGAAGAGGGGCACAGAAGAGCACCGAACCTCTCAGGTGGGTGTCAGGGACCCCGGGAGTAGTGATACAGCTGAGGCCTACTGATGGGGTCCGACACCCGCACCGAACATCTGAGCCCTACAGAGGAAAGGTTGTCAGTGCCTGACTGATGGGGGTCCGACACCCGCACCGAACAGCTGAGCCCTACAGAGGAAAGGTTGTCAGTGCCTGACTGATGGGGGTCCGACACCCGCACCGAACAGCTGAGCCCTACAGAGGAAAGGTTGTCAGTATCTGACTGATGGGGGTCCGACACCCGCACCGAACAGCTGAGCCCTACAGAGGAAAGGTTGTCAGTACCTGACTGATGGGGGTCCGACACCCGCACCGAACAGCTGAGCCCTACAGAGGAAAGGTTGTCAGTACCTGACTGATGGGGGTCCGACACCTGCACCGAACAGCTGAGCCCTACAGAGGAAAGGTTGTCAGTACCTGACTGATGGGGGTCCGACACCCGCACCCCCACACCTGATCCGGCTGCTGTATACTAGATATACGGACAGAAACAACTCAGATCCTATTGAAGTGAATGGAAGAGGAGCAACGAGCCCCGTATACCGCCGGCAGCAGCGAGCCCAGCCCCGTATACCGCCGGCAGCAGCGAGCCCAGCCCCGTATACCGCCGGCAGCAGCGAGCCCAGCCCCGTATACCGCCGGCAGCAGCGAGCCCAGCCCCGTATACCGCCGGCAGCAGCGAGCCCAGCCCCGTATACCGCCGGCAGCAGCGAGCCCAGCCCCGTATACCGCCGGCAGCAGCGAGCCCAGCCCCGTATACCGCCGGCAGCAGCAGGTTTCGCTAGTATATACCTTGTATACGGCTTCTGACCGGTGCCATACTGAGGAGCGAGCCTGCGCACAGATCTTCAGCATCCATCACCCGGAGGTCTCAGACAACCCCTTTAAGAGGCTGAAGACTTCATTCCGGGGTAGAAGAAACCCCTCCCCTGTATAATCCCCCCCAATATCTGTCACATCTTTACAGCACTGAAGATCTCTGCTTGCTGTCAGAAAACTAAACCATCCATGTTGGCTGGAAATCCACTATGTATCACAGCTGAGGGTTTGTTACAGTTGCACCCAGTCCACACAATCTCTGGTCTCCAGGCTGATACATTGTAACAAACCATCAGGACAAGATCTGCGCTGCTGCTGTGTTTACCTCACAACCATGTGGAGACTGATACACTGTAACAACTCCTCAGCTGTGACCCCTCACAGACTCACTGACAGGCAGAGCACAATGAGAGTCGTAGTCTGAGGACAGGCCACACATTGCTATGCCAGGCCTACAGCTGTCAGAACATGCTGGGAGTTGTAGTTAGATCAGACTTAGAGAACAACAAGCTGCAAAGTATTGTGTTATACATTCATAATAGTGACAGGGCATGCTGGGGGTTTTAGTTCCACAGAGTCCAATCTGCACTATACAATACACAGCTCTGACAGAAATGCTGGGAGTTGTAGTTCCACTAACTACATAAGGGCACAGGCCGCAGAGCATCCAACCAGCAGATCCCCATCTGTAACCTGCCGAAAACAGGGAGTGCTGGGAGTTGTAGTTCTACAATAACAGTGCAAAGGTCTGCAGAAGAACATCCAACTCTAGAGGAACTACAACTCCCAGCATTGTGACATCTGTACATGACACAGTGCAGAGGTCTATAGCCAGGTCCTTTATCTTTCACAGAGCTGTCGGGCAATGCTGGGAGTTGTAGTTCCTCTACATTACAGTGAAATAGTCTGCTATCATTCACAGAGCCATTACAGACTGCTGGGAGTTGTAGTTCCTCTACAATTAACATACACTAGTCTACAAGCAAATCCTATTAAACACAGAACTGTCAGAATGCTGGGAGTTGTAGTTCCCCTACATTACAGTACAATAACCATTAGCCGGGCCCCCTATCATAGGTAGCACTGTCACAGCATGCTGGGAGTTGTAGTTCCCCTACATTACAGTACAATAACCATTAGCCGGGCCCCCGATCATAGGTAGCACTGTCACAGCATGCTGGGAGTTGTAGTTCCTCTACATCATAGTACAATACTCTGCAGCCAGGCCCCCTATCATCCACTGAGCCGCTACAGACTGCTGGGAGTTGTAGTTCCCCTACATGACGTACAGGCCCGGGGTCCCCCTGACAACACTCCGGGGCTCAGTGTGGGGGCAGGGTGACATGTACAAGGCCGGGAGGTTCCATTCCATCCCGGGGGGGGGGGGTTGTCGGGTTCTCCCCCGTCCTGAGGCGCAGTCCGGGGCTCCGGTGTCCGGGCGGGAAGGCCTCAGCCCTCGGCTCTCCCTCCCCGGTCCCCCCGTCAGCTCCGTCAGAGCCGCCCCGAGAAGGAAACACAAGAGGAGGAAGATGGCTGCTGGGCCCGAGCGAACAAAGCTGCGGCCTGGCCCGTCCTCCGCCCGGGATAGGAGGCCCCGCTCAGCCGCCCCACCCCGAATACCGACCTGGTCTGGTGGAGCGCTCGGCGGTGCTGCAGTCGTTGTGCTGGCGGGCTCGGGGCGGGCGCTCGGTGCTCGGGATGGCGGCGGATACTCGGCCCTCAGCTCCGGCTTCGCCTCTCTCCTCCGTCTCTAGCGCTGTGTATTTTTTTTTCCACTACAAGCCCCTCCCCCTCACCGAGCTGTCAATCACCCAGCATAGCCCAGCCAACAGTGCGCGGCCGGCAGCGGCCTCTATTGGCCCCGGGCAGTACTACAACAACAAGACTGCACAGTGAGCAGCGGCCCCTGCCGACCACCTCCAGTACTACAATAACACTAGATAGGTGGCGGCCTCTGCCGGCCCCCTCCAGAACTACAATAACACTAGATAGGTGGCGGCCTCTGCCGGCCTCCTCCAGTACTACAATAACACTAGGTGAGCGGCGGCCCCTGCCGGCCTCCTCCAGTACTACGATAACACTAGGTGAGCGGCGGCCCCTGCCGGCCCCCTCTAGTACTACAATAACACTAGGTGAGCGGCGACCCCTGCTGGCCCTCTCTAGTACTACGATAACACTAGGTGAGCGGCGACCCCTGCCGGCCCCCTCCAGTACTACAATAACACTAGGTGAGTGGCGGCCCCTGCTGGCCCCCTCTAGTACTACAATAACACTAGGTGAGCGGCGGCCCCTGCTGGCCTCCTCCAGTACTACAATAACACTAGGTGAGTGGCGGCCCCTGCTGGCCCCCTCTAGTACTACAATAACACTAGGTGAGCGGCGGCCCCTGCTGGCCCCCTCCAGTACTACAATAACACTAGGTGAGCGGCGGCCCCTGCTGGCCCTCTCTAGTACTACGATAACACTAGGTGAGCGGCGACCCCTGCCGGCCCCCTCCAGTACTACAATAACACTAGGTGAGCGGTGGCCCCTGCTGGTCTCCTCCAGTACTACAATAACACTAGGTGAGCGGCGGCCCCTGCTGGCCTCCTCCAGTACTACAATAACACTAGGTGAGCGGCGACCCCTGCTGGCCCTCTCTAGTACTACGATAACACTAGGTGAGCGGCGGCCCCTGCCGGCCCCCTCCAGTACTACAATAACACTAGGTGAGCGGTGGCCCCTGCTGGTCTCCTCCAGTACTACAATAACACTAGGTGAGCGGTGGCCCCTGCTGGTCCCCTCCAGTACTACAATAACACTAGGTGAGCGGCGGCCCCTGCCGGCCTCCTCCAGTACTACAATAACACTAGGTGAGCGGCGGCCCCTGCCGGCCCCCTCCAGTACTACAATAACACTAGGTGAGCGGCGGCCCCTGCCGGCCCCCTCCAGTACTACAATAACACTAGGTGAGCGGCGGCCCCTGCCGGCCTCCTCCAGTACTACAATAACACTAGGTGAGCGGCGGCCCCTGCCGGCCCTCTCTAGTACTACGATAACACTAGGTGAGCGGCGACCCCTGCCGGCCCCCTCCAGTACTACAATAACACTAGGTGAGCGGTGGCCCCTGCTGGTCTCCTCCAGTACTACAATAACACTAGGTGAGTGGCAGCCTCTGCCGGCCTCCTCCAGTACTACAATAACACTAGGTGAGCGGTGGCCCCTGCTGGTCTCCTCCAGTACTACAATAACACTAGGTGAGCGGCGGCCCCTGCCGGCCTCCTCCCCAGTACTACAATAACACTAGGTGAGCGGCGGCCCCTGCCGGCCCAAAACCGGGCGGCCCCCTCCCCCCCCAGTACTACAATAACACTAGGTGAGCGGCGGCCCCTGCCGGCGTCCTCCAGTACTACAATAACACTAGGTGAGCGGCGGCCCCTGCCGGCCTCCTCCAGTACTACGATAACACTAGGTGAGCGGCGGCCCCTGCCGGCCTCCTCCGGTACTACGATAACACTAGGTGAGCGGCGGCCCCTGCTGGCCCTCTCCAGTACTACAATAACACTAGGTGAGCGGCGGCCCCTGCCGGCCTCCTCCAGTACTACGATAACACTAGGTGAGCGGCGGCCCCTGCCGGCCTCCTCCAGTACTACGATAACACTAGGTGAGCGGCGGCCCCTGCCGGCCTCCTCCAGTACTACGATAACACTAGGTGAGCGGCGGCCCCTGCTGGCCCCCTCCAGTACTACGATAACACTAGATAGGTGGCGGCTCCCTGCCGGCCCCCTCCAGTACTACAATAACACTAGGTGACCGGTGGCCCCTGCTGGTCTCCTCCAGTACTACAATAACACTAGGTGAGTGGCGGCCCCTGCTGGTCTCCTCCTCCAGTACTACAATAACACTAGGTGAGCGGCGGCCCCTGCTGGCCCCTCCTCCAGTACTACAATAACACTAGGTGAGCGGCGGCCCCTGCTGGCCTCCTCCAGTACTACAATAACACTAGGTGAGCGGCGGCCCCTGCTGGCCCCATCTAGTACTACAATAACACTAGGTGAGCGGCGGCCCCTGCTGGTCTCCTCCAGTACTACAATAACACTAGGTGAGCGGCGGCCCCTGCTGGCCCCCTCCAGTACTACAATAACACTAGGTGAGTGGCGGCCCCTGCCGGCCTCCTCCAGTCCTACAATAACACTAGGTGAGCGGCGGCCCCTGCCGGCCTCCTCCAGTCCTACAATAACACTAGGTGAGCGGCGGCTCCTGCTGGCCCCCTCTAGTACTCGATAACACTGGTGACGCGCCCCCCCCGCCGGCCTCCTCCAGTATTACAATAACACTAGGTGAGCGGCCGGCCCCTGCTGGTCTCCTCCAGTACTACAATAACACTAGGTGAGCGGCGGCCTCTATAGGCCACTGGTAATAGCCGAGCGAGCTTGGAGTTTGTATGGGCCGAACCAAAAATACCTGAAATTGGGAGGTTTTTGCTGGGCAGACCTGTCGGAATGGCTGTAGGTCTTCTCTCTAGGAACTTTCAGATTAAAAACCCTGGGTGAGATCTACAGCTATAATTGACATAGTATTGATGTTGATGAAGATATAAGGAGACCCCCAGCGCCCCCGCGCTGCTCCCAACCCACCACTAGTCCGTGTTTATAGTTTGTTACTATGTATCAGTGCAGTTTAGTATTGGGATTTTTAAGGGCTTGCAGTACCCATTTCAGTCAGTAGATGGTGCATGTGTTTAATATTTCTCCAGTTGGTAGAGTGAGAGCCACAGTGACACCTACAGGCCACTTGTAGACATGACACATGATATCATAAGAGGGGACGTCCGCTCAGCGAAACAAACTGTAAAAACTCCTACGGATATTATATCAGGGGACAGTACAGAATATATATGGGAAAGTACAGAATATATATGGGACAGTACAGAATATATATGGGACAGAACAGGATATATATATATATATATATATATATATATATATCAGGGGACAGTACAGAATATAACAGGGACAGTACAGGATATATATGGGACAGAACAGGATATATATGGGACAGTACAGAATATATATGGGACAGAACAGGATATATATATATATATATATATATATATATATATATATATCAGGGGACAGTACAGAATATATATGGGACAGAACAGGATATATATGGGACAGTACAGAATATATATGGGACAGAACAGGATATATATGGGACAGTACAGAATATATATGGGACAGAACAGGATATATATGGGACAGTACAGAATATATATGGGACAGAACAGGATATATATATATATATCAGGGGACAGTACAGAATATAACAGGGACAGTACAGGATATATATGGGACAGAACAGAATATAACAGGGACAGTACAGGATATATATGGGACAGAACAGAATATAACAGGGACAGTACAGGATATATATGGGTCAGAACAGAATATAACAGGGACAGTACAGGATATATATGGGACAGAACAGAATATAACAGGGACAGTACAGGATATATATGGGACAGAACAGGATATAACAGGGACAGTACAGAATATATATGGGACCGAACAGGATATAAAAGGGACAGAACAGGATATAAAAGGGACAGAACAGGATATAAATGGGACAGAACAGGATATATATGGGACAGAACAGGATATAAAAGGGACGGTACAGAATATATATGGGACAGAACAGGATATATATGGGACAGAACAGGATATAACAGGGACAGAACAGGATATATAAGGGACAGTACAGGATATATATGGGACAGAACAGGATATAACAGGGACAGTACAGGATATATATGGGACAGAACAGGATATAACAGGGACAGTACAGGATATATATGGGACAGAACAGGATATAAAAGGGACAGTACAGGATATAAAAGGGACAGTACAGGATATAACAGGGACAGTACAGGATATATATGCGACAGTACAGGAATATAACAGGGACAGTACAGGATATAAGAGGGACAGAACAGGATATAAATGGGACAGTACAGGATATATATGGGACCGTACAGGATATAAAAGGGACAGTACAGGATATAAATGGGACAGTACAGGATATATATGGGACAAAACAGAATATAAAAGGGACAGAACAGGATATAAAAGGGACAGTACAGGATATAAAAGGGACCGTACAGGATATATATGGGACAGTACAGGATATATAAGGGACAGAACAGGATATAACAGGGACAGTACAGGATATATATGGGACCAAACAGGATATAAAAGGGACAGTACAGGATATATATGGGACAAAACAGGATATAAAAGGGACAGAACAGGATATAAAAGGGACAGAACAGGATATATACAGGGACCGTACAGAATATATATGGGACAGTACAGGGTATATATGGGACAGAACAGAATATAACAGGGACAGTACAGGATACATATGGGACCGTACAGGATATATACGGGACAGTACAGAATATATATGGGACAGAACAGGATATAACAGGGACAGTACAGAATATATATGGGACCGAACAGGATATAAAAGGGACAGTACAGGATATATATGGGACAGTACAGGATATAAAAGGGACAGTACAGAATATAAAAGCGACAGTACAGGAATATAAATGGGACCGTACAGGATATATATGGGACAGTACAGGGTATATATTGGACAGTACAGGATATAACAGGGACAGTACAGGATACAAAAGGGACCATACAGGATATATATGGGACCGTACAGGATATATATGGGACAGAACAGGATATAACAGGGACAGTACAGGATATATATGGGACAGTACAGGATATAACAGGGACAGTACAGGATATATATGGGACAGTACAGGATATAAATGGGACAGAACAGAATATAACAGGGACAGTACAGGATATATATGGGACAGTACAGGATATAACAGGGACAGTACAGAATATATATGGGACAAAACAGGATATAAAAGGGACAGTACAGGATATAAAAGGGACAGTACAGGATATAAAAGGGACAGTACAGGATATATATGGGACAGTACAGGGTATAAAAGGGACAGAACAGGATATAACAGGGACAGTACAGGATACATATGGGACAGTACAGGATATAACAGGGACAGTACAGGATATATATGGGACAGTACAGGATATAACAGGGACAGTACAGGATATATATGGGACAGAACAGGATATAACAGGGACAGTACAGAATATATATGGGACCATACAGGATATATATGGGACAGTACAGGATATATATGGGACAGAACAGAATATAACAGGGACAGTACAGGATATATATGGGACAGAACAGAATATAACAGGGACAGTACAGGATATATATGGGACAGAACATAATATAACAGGGACAGTACAGGATATATATGGGACAGTACAGGATATATATGGGACAGAACAGGATATAACAGGGACAGTACAGGATATATATGGGACAATACAGAATATATAAGGGACAGAACAGGATATAAAAGGGACAGTACAGGATATAACAGGGACAGTACAGGATATAACAGGGACAGTACAGGATATATATGGGACAGTACAGGATATAACAGGGACAGTACAGGATATATATGGGACAGAACAGGATATAACAGGGACAGTACAGAATATATATGGGACCATACAGGATATATATGGGACAGTACAGAATATATATGGGACAGAACAGAATATAACAGGGACAGTACAGAATATATATGGGACAGAACAGAATATAACAGGGACAGTACAGGATATATATGGGACAGAACATAATATAACAGGGACAGTACAGGATATATATGGGACAGTACAGGATATATATGGGACAGAATAGGATATAACAGGGACAGTACAGAATATATATGGGACCGTACAGGATATATATGGGACAGTACAGGATATATATGGGACAGTACAGGATATAACAGGGACAGTACAGGATATATAGGGGACAGAACAGGATATAACAGGGACAGTACAGGATATAACAGGGACAGTACAGGATATATATGGGACAGAACAGAATATAACAGGGACAGTACAGAGTATATATGGGACAGAACAGGATATAAAAGGGAAAGTACAGGATATATATGGGACAGTACAGGATAAAACAGGGACAGTACAGAATATATATGGGACCGTACAGGATATATATGGGACAGAACAGAATATAACAGGGACAGTACAGGATATCTATGGGACAGAACAGGATATAACAGGGACAGTACAGGATATAAAAGGGACAGAACAGGATATATATGGGACAGTACAGGATATAACAGGGACAGTATAGAATATATATGGGACAGAACAGGATATAACAGGGACAGTACAGAATATATATGGGACCGTACAGGATATATATGGGACAGAACAGGATATAACAGGGACAGTACAGGATATATATGGGACAGAACAGGATATAAAAGGGACAGTACAGAATATATATGGGACAGTACAGGATATAACAGGGACAGAACAGAATATAACAGGGACAGTACAGGATATATATGGGACAGTATAGGATATAACAGGGACAGTACAGGATATATATGGGACAGTACAGGATATAACAGGGACAGTACAGGATATATATGGGACAGAACAGGATATAACAGGGACAGTACAGAATATATATGGGACCGAACAGGATATATATGGGACAGTACAGAATATATATGGGACAGAACAGAATATAACAGGGACAGTACAGAATATATATGGGACAGAACAGAATATAACAGGGACAGTACAGGATATATATGGGACAGAACATAATATAACAGGGACAGTACAGGATATATATGGGACAGAACAGGATATAACAGGGACAGTACAAGATATATATGGGACAGAACAGGATATAACAGGGACAGTACAGGATATATATGGGACAGTACAGGATATATACAGGGACAGTACAGGATATAACAGGGACAGTACAGGATATATATGGGACAGAACAGGATATAACAGGGACAGAACAGGATATAACAGGGACAGTACAGGATATAACAGGGACAGTACAGGATATATATGGGACAGAACAGAATATAACAGGGACAGTACAGAGTATATATGGGACAGAACAGGATATAACAGGGAAAGTACAGGATATATATGGGACAGTACAGGATAAAACAGGGACAGTACAGAATATATATGGGACCGTACAGGATATATATGGGACAGAACAGAATATAACAGGGACAGTACAGGATATCTACGGGACAGAACAGGATATAACAGGGACAGTACAGGATATATATGGGACAGAACAGGATATATATGGGACAGTACAGGATATAACAGGGACAGTACATAATATATATGGGACCGTACAGGATATATATGGGACAGAGTACAGGATATATATATATATATATATATATGGGACAGGGGTACAGGATATATATGGGACCGTACAGGATATATATGGGACAGTACAGGATAACAGGGACAGTACATAATATATATGGGACAGAACAGGATATAACGGAAAGTACAGGATATATATGGGACAGAACAGGATATAACAGGGACAGTACAGAATATATATGGGACAGAACAGGATATATATGGGACAGTACAGGATATTAACAGGGACAGTACAGAATATATATGGGACCGTACAGGATATATATGGGAAATAACAGGATATAACAGGGAAAGTACAGAATATATATGGGACAGAACAGGATATAACAGGGACAGTACAGAATATATATGGGACCGTACAGGATATATATGGGACAGAACAGGATATAACAGGGAAAGTACAGAATATATATGGGACAGAACAGGATATAACAGGGACAGTACAGAATATATATGGGACCATACAGGATATATATGGGACAGAACAGAATATAACAGGGACAGTACAGGATATATATGGGACAGAACAGGATATATATGGGACAGTACAGGATATAACAGGGACAGTACAGAATATATATGGGACCGTACAGGATATATATGGGACAGAACAGGATATAACAGGGACAGTACAGGATATATATGGGACAGTACAGGATATAGGGGGGTATGGGACAGAACAGAATATAACAGGGACAGTACAGGATATATATGGGACAGAACAGGATATAACAGGGACAGTACAGAATATATATGGGACCGTACAGGATATATATGGGACAGTACAGGATATATATGGGACAGTACAGGATATAACAGGGACAGTACAGAATATATATGCGACAGTAGAGGAATATAACAGGGACAGTACAGGATATAACAGGGACAGTACAGAATATATATGGGATAGTACAGGATATAAAAGGGACAGTACAGAATATATATGGGACCGTACAGGATATATATGGGACAGAACAGGATATAACAGGGACAGTACAGGATATAACAGGGACAGTACTGGATATAACAGGGACAGTATAGGATATATATGGGACAGTACAGGATATAACAGGGACAGTACAGGATATAACAGGGACAGTACAGAATATATATGGGACAGAACAGGATATAACAGGGACAGTACAGGATATATATGGGATAGTACTGGATATATATGGGACAGTACAGGATATATATGGGACAGTACAGGATATATATGGGGCTGTTCTATGATGGTACTAGTTGGGGCAGAGATGTTGCTGATGACATGGCTTATGATATAGAGAGATGAATATATATATATACAGTGTGTAGTCCTAGATAGCTCAGTCAGCGGGATCAGCTCCCCGCACTACAAGTGTAAGGCGACCTCGGTCAGGCAGTGCAGCCCCCCCCCCCCGTATAAATAGCGCTTCATATATAGCTGAGACCTCCACCGAAACATCCAGCTGAAAGATAGGAATAGCCCGGAACGTCTCAAGGAGGATACATTACATGATGGGGGATGTAGTGCTGTGTGATTCTCTGACACTGTATCACATGATAGGATTAGATACACAGCTCATTAGACAGTATCACACATGATAAGGATTAGATGCATAGCTCAGCAGACAGTATCACACATGATAAGATTAGATACACAGCTCAGCAGACGGTATCACACATGATAGGATTAGATACCCAGCTCAGCAGACGGTATCACACATGATAGGATTAGATACCCAGCTCAGCAGACGGTATCACACATGATAGGATTAGATACAGCAGTCTGATATATATATATATATGAGGGGGGATCTTCTTCCTGCGCTCTGTGCTCAGTGCGGTATTTATGTGCAGGAAGAAGCTGCAGATACAGGACATGGAGGAGGCCACGACAGAGACAGCAGCGACTTCTGCTCTACTGACTGTGATGACTGGCGGGCGGTGCAGGGAGATTCTGCCTCTTCTGACAACTCCTCAAGCGCTATATGACACTACTATGTAAGCAGTGTATGGTGGTATTATATAAGCACTGTATGACACTACTATGTAAGCAGTGTATGGTGGTATTATATAAGCACTGTATGACACTACTATGTAAGCAGTGTATGGTGGTATTATATAAGCACTGTATGACACTACTACAGTATGTAAGCAGTGTATGGTGGTATTATATAAGCACTGTATGACACTACTATGTAAGCAGTGTATGGTGGTATTATATAAGCACTGTATGACACTACTACAGTATGTAAGCAGTGTATGGTGGTATTATATAAGCACTATATGACACTATGCACGCCTATGTAAGCAGTGTATGGTGGTATTATATAAGCATACTTATATAGTGCTTATATAATACCACCATGCACTGTCTACATAATAGCGTCATATAGTGCTTATTTTCATATAGTACTTAGATAATACCACCATACTCTGCCTACATAATAGTGTCACATATCATACCGCCATACATTGGCTACATGATAATGTCATACAGTGCTTATATAATACCACTATACACTGTCTACATGACACTGTCATATATTATACCGCCATACACTCTCATGAGATGCATAGATTGTATCTACATACCAAACGCCCAGCCTCATGAACCCTTTAAGGGTTAGTTCCCCCCCTTTAGCCTAAACCCTTGACCTTACTATGACTTCACCCAAATTCCGGTTCTTTACATGTAAATCCAGAGCTCGAAATATTTTATCATTTTCTTATTTCCCAGCTGGTGAGCGGCTGCGCCATATGTCAGGGTTTACAATCCTGATGTGTAACTGTAAGCTGCTTAGTAGCTATGTCATTGAATAAAGGGTTAAAGGGGTGACCTCTGCGGCCAATTATAGACCCCCCCAGGGTCATAATCACTGTATAATGGACAGTGCCGCAGCTCTGTAATATACCTCGTGTATCTACTTGTCACCAGTTTCTATAGCTCTGCTCACTGTCAGTGACAGGGAACATTCTTATTTACTACTAAAGGTTTGTTACAATGTATCACTCTAGATAACTGATTCTAGGACATGGCAGAGCTACATGTGTGTCCTATGATGTCACAGTATGGCTGTGTGATATCACAGTGTACAGGACTGAGTTGATGGGATAGGATGGTGCAGAAGAAGGGAAAACCTGAACTACCATCTGCACAAGAATATTCTAACAACTAAGACCCATCATCAAGAAGAAGGAACATATTACAGGTAGATAATTCTAAAAAATAATACAATGTAATATGTGCAAGAATCAGGATATATGGTATGTGTGCCAACAGTACCGATAGATAGACAGATAGACAGATGATAGATAGATAGATAGATAGATAGATAGATAGATAGATAGATATGAGATAGATATGAGATAGATATGAGATAGATAGATAGATAGATAGATAGATAGATATGAGATAGATAGATATGAGATAGATAGATAGATAGATAGATATGAGATAGATAGATATGAGATAGATAGATAGGAGATAGATAGATAGATAGATAGATAGATATGAGATAGATAGGAGATAGATAGATAGGAGATAGATAGGAGATAGATAGATATGAGATAGATAGATAGATAGATATGAGATAGATATGAGATAGATAGATAGATATATATGACATAGATAGATAGATAGATAGATAGATATGAGATAGATAGATAGATAGATAGATATGAGATAGATAGATAGATAGATAGATAGATAGATAGATATATATGACATAGATAGATAGATAGATAGATATGAGATAGATAGATAGATAGATAGATAGATATGAGATAGATAGATAGATAGATAGATAGATAGATATGAGATAGATCGATAGATATGAGATAGATAGACAGATAGATGATAGATAGATAGATAGATAGATAGATAGATAGATAGATAGATCATAGATAGATATGAGACAGATAGATAGATATGAGATAGATAGATATGAAATGGATAGATATGATATGAGATAGATAGATGATAGATAGATAGATAGATAGATAGATAGATAGATATGAGATAGATAGATATAAGATAGATAGATGATAGATAGATAGATAGATAGATGATAGATAGATAGATAGATAGATAGATAGATAGATAGATAGATAGATAGATAGATAGATAGATATGGATAGATAGATAGATAGATAGATAGATAGATAGATAGGAGATAGATAGATAGATAGATAATATGAGATAGATAGATATGAGATAGATATGAGATAGATAGATATGAGATAGATATGAGATAGATAGATATGAGATAGATATGAGATAGATAGATATGAGATAGATAGATAGATGATAGATAGATATGAGATAGATAGATAGATATGAGATAGATAGATAGATAGATAGATAGATAGATAGATAGATGAAAGATAGATAGATAGATAGATATGAAATGGATAGATATGATATGAGATAGATAGATGATATATAGATAGATAGATAATGAGATAGATAGATAGATGATAGATAGATAGATATGAGATAGATAGATAGATACATGATAGATAGATAGATAGATACATGATAGATAGATAGATAGATAGATAGATAGATAGATAGATATGAGATAGATAGATATGAAATGGATAGATAGATAGATAGATAGATATGAGATAGATAGATAGATGATAGATAGATAGATATGAAATAGATAGATAGATAGATATCAGATAGATAGATAGATATGAGATAGATAGATAGATAGATAGATATGAGATAGATAGATAGATAGATATGAGATAGATAGATAGGAGATAGATAGATAGATAGATAGATAGATATGAGATAGATAGATAGATAGATAGATATGAGATAGATAGATAGATAGATAGATAGATATGAGATAGATAGATAGATAGATATGAGATAGATAGATATGAGATAGATAGATAGATAGATAGATAGATATGAGATAGATAGATATGAGATAGATAGATAGATAGATAGATAGATATGAGATAGAAAGATATGAAATGGATAGATATGATATGAGATAGATAGATAGATATGAGATAGATAGATATGAGATAGATATCAGATAGATATGAGATAGATAGATAGATAGATATGAGATAGATAGATAGATAGATATGAGATAGATAGATAGATATAACATAGATAGATGATAAATAGATAGATAGATATGAGATAGATAGATATGAAATGGATAGATATGAGATAGATAGATATGAGATAGATAGATATGAGATAGATATGAGATAGATAGATAGATAGATAGATAGATATGAGATAGATAGATAGATAGATAGATAGATAGATATGAGATAGATAGATATGAGATAGATAGATATGAGATAGATAGATAGATAGATAGATAGATATGAGATAGATAGATAGATAGATAGATATGAGATAGATAGATAGATAGATATGAGATAGATAGATAGATAGATAGATAGATAGATAGATATGAGATAGATAGATAGATAGATATGAGATAGATAGATATGAGATAGATAGATAGATATGAGATAGATAGATAGATATGAGATAGATAGATATGAGATAGATAGATATGATATGAGATAGATAGATAGATAGATAGATATGAGATAGATAGATATGAGATAGATAGATAGATAGATAGATATAACATAGATAGATGATAAATAGATAGATAGATAGATATGAGATAGATAGATATGAAATGGATAGATATGAGATAGATAGATAGATAGATAGATAGATAGATATGAGATAGATAGATAGATAGATAGATATGAGATAGATAGATATGAGATAGATAGATATCAGATAGATATGAGATAGATATGAGATAGATAGATATGAGTGTTGAGATAGATAGATAGATAGATAGATAGAGATAGATAGATAGATATGAGATAGATAGATAGATATGAGATAGATAGATATGAGATAGATAGATATGAGATAGATAGATAGATAGATAGATAGATATGAGATAGATAGATAGATAGATATGAGATAGATATTATTCCTCTGGTCTGCTGTCAGTGATGATGTATATTGTAGGTGTGGATGATGGGGGTTGTATCACTTCTATTATACTTTGTAACCTTTGTAAAAGAAAAATGCTACAGAATATTCCCGTAAAAGAGGCGTGGCTTCTAGATGGGGCGTGCTCCATGAACATGGCTCCATCCCGGGCCTCTTCCTGAAACCCCAGAGCTGGAAATATTCAGAGATGAATGAAGACAAACAATATATTTAATAGTTTCCAGTCCAGGACACAAAAAATAATGTCAAGCACAGTCCGTGTAGTCTTGTCAGTGGTAAAGTCCAGGGTCTCCATGGAGATGTTCACCAAAGTGAGGACAACATCTGACACGTACTGGACGACAGCCATAGTATCTCCACAAAGTTATACTGCAAGTAGCCAGTCACAAAACCCCCCATGACATCGCTGATGTGGTGCCGGCCAATCATAATGCGAGATAGTCCAACACTGAAGGCCCACAAGACAAGGAGAACCCGCAGGGGGATGGCGAGCACCCCACAAGAAAAATATAAATTCCATAACCACCCGGGCCGGACCTGCCTGCCCGGCAGGGAAGGCCAAAAAAAAAAAAATACAGAAGAAAACAAGAAGACACTCAAAACAAACGCCCCACGTCATTTCATCATCTCCTGCCCCCCCCCCCAGGGGGAGGCCAAAAAATACAGAAAAAGAAAACAGAGGGAGAAAACCACCACCCTCCATCCATCAACAAAGAAGAAAGGGTTTTTCTCACACCATCCATCCACTAAACGGAAATATTATTCCTCCCCCCATGTACAAGAATATAACTACTTTTATACTGCCCCCTATGTACAAGAATATAACTAATATAATACTGCCTCCTATGTACAAGAATATAACTACTATAATACTGCTCCTATGTACAAGAATAACTACTATAATACTACCTCCTATGTACAAGAATATAACTACTATACTACTACTCCTATGTACAAGAATATAACTACTATAATACTGCTCCTATGTACAAGAATATAACTACTATAATACTGCTCCTATGTACAAGAATATAACTACTATAATACTGCTCCTATGTACAAGAATATAACTACTATAATACTACCTCCTATGTACAAGAATATAACTACTATACTACTACTCCTATGTACAAGAATATAACTACTATAATACTGCTCCTATGTACAAGAATATAACTACTATAATACTGCTCCTATGTACAAGAATATAACTACTATAATACTGCCCCCTATGCACAAGAATATAACTAATATAATACTGCCCCCTATGTACAAGAATATAACTACTATAATACTGCCCCCTATGCACAAGAATATAACTAATATAATACTGCCTCCTATGTACAAGAATATAACTACTATAATACTGCTCCTATGTACAAGAATATAACTACTATAATACTACCTCCTATGTACAAGAATATAACTACTATACTACTACTCCTATATACAAGAATATAACTGCTATAATACTGCGGTTCCTTTTTTACAAGAATATAACTACTATAATACTGCTCCTATGTACAAGAATATAACTACTATAATACTGCTCCTATGTACAAGAATATAACTACTATAATACTACTCCTATGTACAAGAATATAACTACTATAATACTACCTCCTATGTACAAGAATATAACTACTATAATACTACCTCCTATGTACAAGAATATAACTACTATAATACTACTCCTATATACAAGAATATAACTACTATAATACTGCTCCTATGTACAAGAATATAACTACTATAATACTGCCCCCTATGTACAAGAATATAACTACTATAATACTGCTCCAAAGTACAAGAATATAACTACTATAATACTGCTCCTATGTACAAGAATATAACTACTATAATACTGCTCCTATGTACAAGAATATACCTACTATAATACTACCTCCTATGTACAAGAATATAACTACTATAATACTGCTCCTATGTACAAGAATATAACTACTATAATACTGCTCCTATGTACAAGAATATAACTACTATAATACTACCTCCTATGTACGTTCTCTTTACGCTCCTATGTACAAGAATATAACTACTATACTACTACTCCTATGTACAAGAATATAACTGCTATAATACTACTCCTATGTACAAGAATATAACTACTATAATACTGCTCCTATGTACAACAATATAACTACTATAATACTGCTGCTATGTACAAGAATATAACTACTATAATACTACTCCTATGTACAAGAATATAACTACTATAATACTACCTCCTATGTACAAGAATATAACTACTATAATACTACCTCCTATGTACAAGAATATAACTACTATAATACTACTCCTATATACAAGAATATAACTATTATAATACTGCTCCTATGTACAAGAATATAACTACTATAATACTGCCCCTATGTACGTATGTACAAGAATATAACTACTATAATACTACTCCAAAGTACAAGAATATAACTACTATAATACTACTCCTATGTACAAGAATATAACTACTATAATACTGCTCCTATGTACAAGAATATACCTACTATAATACTGCCTCCTATGTACAAGAATATAACTACTATAATACTGCTCCTATGTACAAGAATATAACTACTATAATACTGCTCCTATGTACAAGAATATAACTACTATAATACTGCTCCTATGTAGAAGAATATAACTACTATAATACTGCCTCTTATGTACAAGAATATAACTACTATAATACTGCTCCTATGTACAAGAATATAACTACTATAATACTACTCCTATGTACAAGAATATAACTACTATAATACTGCTCCTATGTACAAGAATATAACTACTATAATACTACTCCTATGTACAAGAATATACCTACTATAATACTGCTCCTAGGTACAAGAATATAACTACTATAATACTGCTCCTATGTACAAGAATATAACTACTATAATACTACTCCTATGTACAAGAATATAACTACTATAATACTACCTCCTATTTACAAGAATATAACTACTATAATACTGCCCCCTATGTACAAGAATATAACTACTATAATACTACTCCAAAGTACAAGAATATAACTACTATAATACTACTCCTATGTACAAGAATATAACTACTATAATACTGCTCTTACGTACAAGAATATAACTACTATAATACTGCTCTTACGTACAAGAATATAACTACTATAATACTACCCCCTATGTACAAGAATATAACTACTATAATACTGCCCCATATGTACAAGAATATAACTACTATAATACTGCTCCTATGTACAAGAATATAACTACTATAATACTACTCCTATGTACAAGAATATAACTACTATAATACTGCCCCCTATCTACAAGAATATAACTACTATAATACTACCTCCTATGTACAAGAATATAACTACTATAATACTACCCCCTATGTACAAGAATATAACTACTATAATACTACCTCCTATGTACAAGAATATAACTACTATAATACTACCCCCTATGTACAAGAATATAACTACTATAATACTGCTCCTATGTACAAGAATATAACTACTATAATACTACTCCTATGTACAAGAATATAACTACTATAATACTACTCCTATGTACAAGAATATAACTACTATAATACTACCTCCTATGTACAAGAATATAACTACTATAATACTGCCCCCTATGTACAAGAATATAACTACTATAATACTGCTCCTATGTACAAGAATATAACTACTATAATACTGCCCCCTATGTACAAGAATATAACTACTATAATACTACTCCTATGTACAAGAATATAACTACTATAATACTACCTCCTATGTACAAGAATATAACTAGTATAATACTACTCCTATGTACAAGAATATAACTACTATAATACTGCTCCTATGTAAAAGAATATAACTACTATAATACTGCTCCTATGTACAAGAATGTAACTACTATAATACTGCTCCTATGTACAAGAATATAACTACTATAATACTGCTCCTAAGTACAAGAATAT